>RJWT010044288.1:0-11815 GCA_004365215.1 Cuniculus paca
TAAGAACCATCTTCCAGGAAAGGAAGAAAAGACACGAGCAGGCCACACGCTGCCGAGCCGAGGCGTCTGCACGTGACGGCGCAGTGACCACGGACAGGTCCGTGAGCACCCGTACCTGTTTGCTTATCTGGAGAAAAGTTGCAGAAAATCCGCCCTGCTGCACCAGGGAGTGGTGGGAACGGAATCCCGTATCATAGCGGAGAGAGAGGTTCCCTATACTAAGGGAAAGCCGGTGTGCAGGACTCACAGGGGGTCGTGGGGCATTTTCTTGCCCCTAGTCGTCCACTTAACATTTCGGCCTTGTTCACATCTCATCTCACTCTTGCAGACCACGGGGTCAACAATGTCAGAGGCGAACGCCATCCCTGGAGACACAGCAGATTCTGAAATAAACCCGCGAGGCGTCTGTGAGCACGGACGGCGCTCACGCATTTGGGGCAAAAAATCGAGGGCCGCGCAGTGGACGGCGCAGAGAGGAGCGAGCGATGCCTGTTTCTGCAGTGGGCGTGGCTCGCAGGCCCGAGCCCAGCGGGGCGGGCCCGGCATGCGCCCGGGACCTCGGGGACCCTGGGGGCCCTGGCGGCCCGCGTGTCTCGTGGAGGCCGGGGGCTGGAAGGGGGCGGGGCGCTGTGCCCCGCGAGACGCCCCGAGAGCCACGCAGGCCCTGGGGCTGGGTCCAGCGCCGGCTTCGGCGCCTCAGACCCGCAGGGCGAACGGCGGACAAAGCTCCCGCGCACCTCCACACCCCCTCTAGGGGGCGGCACAGATGTGCTGAAAACGACTAGCAACGCGCGATCACAGGGCAGAGCCTCGGATGAACGTTTATCACAAGGAGAGCTCATCCGGGCGAGCTGCTCGCCGGCCCCATGGTGTAATGGTTAGCACTCTGGACTTTGAATCCAGCGATCCGAGTTCAAATCTCGGTGGGACCTTTGTGGTACTTTTTGCGCGCGCATGCTCGCAGCCCACCCCGCCCGGTCCACAGGAGGGCGGCCAGGGGGCTACCGACTCCCCTCCCTCGGGCTGGACTCCCAGAGAGCGTGTGCGCATCCGCTGAGAAATCCTTCTTTTGAAAGAAGGCTCGCACTGCGTGTGCTGTGACCGGAGAACAGCAGTGCGGCCTTGCTGGGAGCAGCCCCGGCGAACGTCCCCGCCTTTCCGGGCAGCGCTGGCTCTGAGTTCGGTCGCCCGGGCCCGCGCACTCCTGCCCTGGTCACCGGCCCGGAAGGAGCGGACGCTTTTCCACGGGTCGGCGGCCCCTCTTCTCACCTCCCTCCTCTCCTGCCTTCCCGAGCTCCGACGCCGACTCAGCCCTTGGGATCTTCTCCCTGGGTCCCTCGACCCGGGCTCCCCGCACCCTAAACCCCTGCCCGCACCCGCTCGGATGTCCGTTGCTTGTTCCCCAAGGCTCCCTCACCCCCGCAGAGAGCTGTTCCGCGGAGGCCTGGCTCTTGCGGGTCTCGGTCCCCCGTGCCTGGCGCACCGCGGAGAGCAAAACCCCGGCACGAGCGCGCGCACTGGCCTCGGACCAGGGACAGCTGTGTCGCGTCTGGTTCCAAATCCTCTGCTTCTTTCCAGATGATTTTCGAGGACCCCGAGCCTTTGCCAGAGATTGCAGCAGAGGTCTCCGAGGGGTGGATCCCGACGGTGACCGCCTGGAGGCCGCCGCGTACGCGCAGGCGGGGAGAGACGGTGTGATCGGGCTCTGCCTTCCCGTCGCTGCAGAAGCTCGGCCCGGGGCCGCCTCTGGGCGGCGCTAATCACGCGCCCGTGACCGCGTGGGAGCTGGCGGAGCGCCTTCTCCCGTCTGCCCGGGGTTTGGCGCTTGAGTCTTCGCGCGGACGAGCCCGGCCTCGCCCCGAGGGTTTACTGCCCTCCCCGTGGACACCTGGAAGCGCTCGGTCATCTCCATCTTAACAGGCGCGGGTGATGGGGGTGTGGGGCGCGACCGTCGGCGGCCGGGGCTGGGTCCTCCGGCGGGAGATCCTAGAACTCGCGGGGAACCGGAAGCCGCGGGAAGGTCGTGGGCGGACGCGCGCGCGTGCCTGTGTGCGCACGTGTGTATAGTGAGCGCCCCGAACGGCGCGTGCGAGACGGGGTCCCTCGGGTCTTCGTGGGCGAGGGCGGTCCCCTTCCCGCCGCTGTCCCTGCGTCGCACCCAGGGCTGCTGGATCCTGCAGCCTCGGCGCCCTTGCACGTTTATTTCAGGTTTCCGTAAACGCCAGCGTCTCCCCTGTACTAAAGTGAAATCTCTCCACCCGCGTCCTCGAAAGCCCCCGGTGCCACCGAGTGGGAGGCGGCTTTCCAGAGCCGAAAGCCCGATGCAGATGGGGAGAGGAGTCCCTCTGATCCCTCGCCCTCCAGCGGCGGTGGGGGCGCCGTCTCCTGCTGCTGTGAGCCCCAGGGGACTGGACAGACCCCCAGAGCCCCGGCTCCAGAGTCCTTTGGGGAAGGCGAGGCGGACAGAGCCGGGGTCCTGGCGCCCGGAAGTTGGTGCGGTGCCGAATCCTGCCAGGTGCGAAAGACTTGGGGCGCAGCGGCCGGGTCAATGTTGCTGTCAGATTCCTGGGGAGGAGGAGCGGGTGACCAGATCAGCAAGAATTTGGAGAAAAAGAGTACAGCGTGAGGCCCCATGGTGTAATGGTCAGCACTCTGGACTCTGAATCCAGCGATCCGAGTTCAAATCTCGGTGGGACCTTATTTAGCTATTTTATTTCTTCACAAAGTCCTGGTGATTTGCCAGTCCCAGCAAGTTATCACCTGCAGACAGGGCTGGGGCTCAGCTCCCGCGCCCCACTCGCTTGCTTCGCATCCACGAAACTCTGGCTCCACGCCTGGTGCTGATAGAATAATAATAATACATAGTTTTTCTCAGACTTCTAGGAGCAGAGAAGGAATGCCTACCCCTTTCACTAGGGATGTATTTCCAACAAAATTTTTTTCTTAGGCTGTACAAGCACTGATCAAAATTATTCATTTTTTATTGATTGTATGCTACTCTGTATTAGATTTGAGAACAGCCCAAAACGTAAGAAAAGCACGTAAAATGCAAATACTGGCCATAACATAATGTCTTACTGTTTCTGTACTTAGGCTAGCCAACCACCACCTGTAAGCATAAACATGTAATACAGTGGAGTAAAAGTATATGCTGATATGGAGTAGAAATACTATTAAAAGAGGGAAAAGTATTCATGAATGTTTTTTCAACTGGCAAATAAAACTACTGAAATATATTTTTAAATGGTGTCAAATTATTTTTGGGTCCCAATGGATATACTACATTGAGAGTTCAGACTTTTTCTAATGTTCAAATCTTATCATTTGCTGGCAAATATATTCCTTGGCACAATTTAAATTGATAAAGAAACATTTTAGAAGATCATTGGAAAACAGTATATGAGAACATAAAAGTGTGGCAATTCATAAAGATTCTAAGACAGTTGTTGTGGTTTGTATCTGGATGTCCCCCCAAAGCCTCATGCAGTAATAGGGGTTTCTAGAATTTGTGATTGATTCATGGTCCAATGCTGGGATCATGGGTGTGAGTGCTACACCCGCCCTAGGGCGAATGGCCTGCATACAATAAAAGGGACAGAAAGAGTCTTCTCTACACGCTTCTCCTGTTTTGCTTTTGTAGCTTTTACTGTCTTCTGCCATAAATGGCTGCCCCTGTGCCATGTGCCACCCTGCCTTGGAGCCAGCTGAGTACACATTGAAACCTCCACAAACTGTGAGCTAAATAAACCTTTCCTTCCTTCATTTTGGGTGTCTGGTATTTTGTCTCAGCAAGGAGAGAAAAGTAACTAAGACAAGAGTACATAGTCTGGAGACAGTGTTCTCGATTCAAGCAATGCAGCAACAGAAGAAAGCACTTCTGTCCTCAGCCCAGGCTCAGCCTCTCACGTTTTTATATCTCAAGTCTTTTTCTCCTGTGAAACTGTGGACTCTGGCATGTATTTTTATCTTGTGTAGGCACTCACTAATCATATTTCATCAAGCTTTTGTTGCTTTTTGTTATGCAAAAGTTTCCAAATGAGTACGTTCTCTTCCAAGTTATAGTTTTTTATTAAATCACTAACCTGTCTGGAACTTGACTTTTTACTTTAAAATCATTTTTGCCTACTGAAATGAAATACTAGCTTGCCATGTATACATTATCCATCTGTCTTAGTTACTTTTCTCTCATTGTTGAGACAAAATACCTGATGCCCAAAGTGAAGCAAGGAGAGGTTTATTTCTTATAGTTTTGGGGGTTTCAGTTCACACTCAGCTGGTTCCAAGGCAGGGTAGCATGACTGAGGGGCAGGCGTTTATGGAGGCTGCAAAGGTAAGAGCGAACCTGCAAAAAAGGAAAAAACACGCCCCCATTTGGACCTTACATTGTATGTCGGCTCCACCCCTGGGCGGGTGCAGGACTCACACTGCCAATCCTAGCACTAGACAAGGAGTCAATCACAAACGCTAGATTCGACCGGTTCCATCACTACAGGAGGCTTTTGGGGAACCATCTGTATACAAACCATAACACCATCTTAAGAGTTTATCCATTTCCCTCTCCATATGAATGGCAATGCCAAGGTCTTCCTTCTGCATGTCTTTTAATACACCTTAGAGCCCTAGAGCATTTTTCCCAGAGGATATTTGACGTTTTTCCGGCCCAGGGAAACAAGGACATAAAGACAGGGACGTTGGAGGTGCAAACAATTCGTTTTGTGATTTCTATCTCCTGGCAAGAACAAATGAAGCTGTCACCCAGCACGAATATGAAGCAGAGAAATCCCAGGCGCTGGGCTCCCGTCCTGAACATCTCCTACAGTACAATGCCGGTACACTGAGTAAATTCAAGAGTGGTCCTTGGTGAAATAAGCAGCTTTGGCAAGATCCAGAAAATAACAAAAAGATCGTAAAAGGGCTTTATGTGTTCCAGATACTTGGTATATGAAAGTCTTTTCCTAGCCCAGACGTGAAATCTGTCCCTGAGGAAGTACAGGCTGATCCATGAACACAACCTCACAAGACCCTGGGCCCTGTGCTTTGGCCAGCGGCAGCTTGGCAGAGACCATCTGCTTGCACTGGGCCCCCTGACCTCCAGGGCCCTCGCCAGCTTCCCACTGGCAGAGCAGAGGCAGGGCAGCTAGGCTGACGCTCCTGCTAGAAAGTGAAGGAGACAGGGCCCCAAAAGAAGAGCTCTTATTTGTAGGCCCTTGGTAGTGGCAGAGCACTGGCAGGACCAACAGGTCAGTGTCAACTTTGCTTCCTGTGTGTGAGGTCTCGAGATCTCTGTCCATTGCCACAAAGGTAGGACCACTCCTTCCAAGCACTGAGCAGAAGCGAGAGGAGTCCTCTGCCATGAACTGCGGATGAATACAACTGAGCGCAAAGACAAAGGGTGGTCTCTTTCACCAGAGGCCAAGAATGTGGTGATCTGCAACATTTTTCTCCAAGATGAATCCCATCACATTTTCAGAATCAGGTTCCCCTGTCAGGGGAGGCACAGGCACCCTGTCCATCCCAAGGGTGACCTGGGGACAACCAGAGCAAAGGGGCTTGGACACAAGGGGAACTCAGCCATCCTGGGTTGAGGTACAAGTCACAGGGGTTCGAGGCCGCGTTCCCAGCCAGGACTTCTGACTCAAGTCCAGGCCTGCGCACGGGTTTGCTTGGCAGGGCCTCGGGACAGATCCCATGCTGGGAGCCTGCGGAGGAGGAGGAAGGCTCCCGCGGAGGAGGGGGAAGCTCCACCGCAGGAACTCGGAACAGTGCGGGTGTGAGCTAAAGTGCAGGCAACACCTGCCGCTTCCAAATTGGCATCTTCACTTTCCCACTGCAGGTTTCATTGGCTGCCTGGCTTCGTGGTTGTTGGCACACAGACTTCTCGGGCCCATCTACGAGGGACAAATACACTGGGCTGGTGGCCAGTGTCTGAGACTGGAGCCCCAGCCAAGGTGCCTTTGCAAGGGCTACTTATTCTATTTTATTTTATTTTTTGTCTTTTTGAGACACGGTCTCACTATGCAGTTCAGGTTGGCTTTGAATTCACTATGTAGCCCCGGCTGGCCTTGAACTTGCAGTAATCCTCCTGCCTCAGCCTCCCAAGTACTGGGATTACAGGTATGCTCCTCCTTGCCTGGCATCACTTATTTTAATATTGAAAGAACCTGAGAATACTCTAAGTGTGTAGTACATGAATTCACAGAGCTTGGATGATTAAAAATTCCCAGAGATGGTTTGTGGTGCACAAAAATATGAATATATTTAATGCTACTGAATTCTGTAATTAAAAATAACTAAGGTGGTAAATTTTATGTTGTATGTATTGTACCACAATAAAGAAAGAAGGAAATCAGCACATGTGCACACATGCAGGCACCTGCAGGAAACCTGGCCTAACCTGACACAGTGCTCTCCTCCACTTGGAGGTGGTGAGCAAGTAGAGGAACACCTGAGACTAAGATGGGACATGTCAAGGGGGCCCTCAGGTGAGCGCCCCAAGACCACAGAAGAGGGAAATGCAAGCTAAGAGACCGCCCGCGCTTAGCCTGGCAGGAAGAGGGGTGTGGGGTGCAGAGTGGCCTTCGCGTGGGTTTCCGATTTCTCTGCGAAGGAGGAGCCACATTCGGGAGAGCCCAGCAGGGGTCCTCAGGGCAGCTGAGACCAGGACAGGTAGCAGTGGCTGGGGAGGTGGCAGGGAGAAGCGAGACCCAGGGGCAGGATGCAGCGAGCAAGGGCGGGGAAGCCGAGTCCTAGCCAGGAAGAACCATGGTTTAAAACACTGGAAAGTGGAGAGGAAACGTGCAGTGCATGTTATGCTGTCCTGTGAATCATTGTTTCTACTTTTAGGAGAAGACGAAGATACTTTCCTAACTTCCGGAAGGCTCTGCCTTTGTAGTCAAGATCTAGTGACCAACGTTCGCAAACCCTGGCTGCAAACGCTGTCTCGGGCCGGCGGGGTGCCAGCCGCGTCTCCCAAGGCTCAGTGCCGGGCAGGCGGTCAGCTCACCCCTGCTGGAGGAGCCGGGAGAGGCGGCAGCCGTGCGTGCCTCCCCCCACCGACTTGGGGGCGCAGGGAGGCGGGGTTTGTGCACACGCAGAGGAACCCTTCTTCCTCAGGTCACTCGCGCCTTTCGCTGTCCAAACCGAAGCTGATTTGGGAGCAGCATTCATTTCCCTGTTATTATTAGCAAGGAAAACCAGAGCCGTGAAAAACGCTTTAATATGTCCCAAGTTGTCAGTGTGCTTGAAAAGTCCCCGCGAAACACCTCCGAGTTCCCTGCGCTTGAACAGAGTAACTTCCGGTGACGGTGACCCCGGGCGCCCCTGGGTTCAGGAGCAGCGACAGCGGGTCGGGCGCAAGGCCCTGCGGTGCTATCTCCTGCCCCCAAGGAAAGGAAGGGTGGGAGCTGGTGATCGGCGGTAAGCAAGGATGACCGGAGGACAAGACCTGTTTCACTCGGGGTATCTGCGAGAAGGCATTTGGACCACGAAAGCCGGGACAAATGCCTGGTTCTCCTGCTTTTCTGTATTCGCCCTCCCAACCCAAACGTTTCGATCTCTGAAGATACAGAGAAAAGGTGCTAGCTAAATGACTCCAACACTGAACCGATTTTTCAATGTTTGTAAAATACAATCAGCCTCCCCACAGCCACGCCAGGCCTCAATTCCACCTCTCCGCTTAAAAGGGAGAGGCGACCTCCTCCTAAGGAGAGCATCAGGGGCTGCGAGGTCAGGGGAGAAATTCCGAACGGTGACGCAGGCTGCTGAAGGAAGGGGTCTCGGCCGGAAGAGCGAGTGGTTAGGGCGGGGCTCGCGGGGCAAAGGCAGCCTCGCCGCGGACGGCGTGGTGAGAACCTGAGAAGCCGCGGGGCCCCGGCGCGCAGGCCCGGAACTGCGGCCCGAGATCGAGGACGCGCCTGCTTCGGCCTCAGTCCTCCCCTGCCCGATAAACTGCTCGGCTTCTCCCGGAGAACGCCACGTAGCAGGCCTCCTTCCTCCTTGACACAACTGCTTCTGGTAACCTAAATAAAACCAGAGGCCTCGGTCCCGCAGGAGACTCCCTCCCCCTGGGCCCCGCGCCCCGCGCCCCGCGCCCCGCGCCCCGCGCCCGCGCCCGCGACCTCCGCCGCTCCCCGCAGCACCGATGACGCGCACGCTTCTCCTCCTTCCGCGGGGGCGGGCGCGGAGGAGCTGCCGCGCATGCTCAGTGCTGAGTTCTGGGGCCTCCGATCCGGAACCCGTTCAAAAGCAAACCCCGGGGCCAAGGGCGGACCCTGATTAAAGAGGTTTGGAAACATGGACAGTAACACTAAAGAGTAAAGGCCACCGCCACAGCGATGTGCCAGGCACGGTGGGAAGCGTTGCGGAGAGGAGTTGGTGACACCGGGGAGGCGCTCCCAGCCAGAGAGACAGCTGCAGGACACTAACCCCATCCACTTGACGGAAACCACACGCGCCAAGAACGGGCAGCCCAGGGAGCCCGGGCGACTGCGCCTGCTGGTGGAGAGGAGGCGGGCCCTGCATGCGCCCCTGCTGCCCCGCGCTTCCTCTGTGACTCGGCTGTCTCCCAAGGGTGAGGCTTGAGTGGCCTGGGCCTTGTTTCTTGCAAGCCCCACTGCACGCGCGCGCGCACACACACACACACACACACACACACGCATATGCACGTGTTGTTCCTAGTTCATCTTAACGGCAAAAAAAAGTTTTCAAGGGGGGAGATTTATTTAGCTTATAGCTTGTAGAGGGTTCAGTTCATAATCGCTAGTTCAAAGGCAGGGCAATATGGCAGGGGGACTTCCCAGAGGACAAACGGCTTAAGACTGGAGAAGACTGCAAAAGCAAACCAGCCAGGGTAGCAGGAGGCTCTTCCCATCCATTGTGTGTGTGCAGGCTCCCCACCTAGCGTGGGTGCAGCACTCACACCCTTAATCCCAGCATTGGACCACGGATCAGTCACAAACTCTAGATTCAGCTGTCTCTGAAAATCCCGCACCCTGTGACTGCATGAGGCTTTGGGGACCATCTAGATACAAACCATAATATTCTGCCCCTAGTCCCCCCGCCAAGACTCATGTACATTCCTTTACACAAAAGGCATTCAGTCCATCTCCAAGAGTTGCCAAAGTCCTAGCAGTTTCAGCATTGCTGAAAAGTCCAAGTCCCAAATCTCTGAGATTTAAAGCAAACTCTTAGCTGTGAGCCCCTGTACAAATGAAAACAAAGGTGAACACTTCCAACATGCAAAGGCACAAGATAAACTCTACCATTCCAAAAGGTACAAATGGGAGGGTACAAAGGATTGGGACCAAAGTCCAAAATCCAGCAGGGCAAACATTAAGTCCTAGAGTCCCATGTTCAGCATCTGAAGCAATCTGGTTTTGAGCTCCAAAGGGTTTGAGTGAGTCTACCCCCACAGCACTTCCTGTGGTCGCAGCTCCCAAGGCTTCTGTCTTAGGCCGGCACTGCTCTCATCTTGCAGGTTTCCTTAGATGATCCCTGCTCCTTCCTTCTCCAAACTGCTGGGGTCTCCATTGCACCTTTGGCTTCACCCTCACAATTCATGCACTGTCCTCTCAGGGACACACTGCCTAGGCTCTCAGGCCTTCTGAAGTCTGGTGGAAGCCTTTTTAACCCCACAACACTTGCACCTGCATGCAACCAAACCAAGCAACACACGGGTGATGCCAAAGTCTGCTGCCAGCTGGAGCAGTAGCCAGGCTTTCCTCTCTCTTGGATGTAGGGGTCAAGTGCCTGGATCACTGGGCACTCTGAATCCAATTCTGAGGAACAAATTCTCTAGGCTGCCACCATTCTGAAACCTGATGTGTCTGTTGCCACCACTCTGGAACATGGTTTGGCAGCTGCCATTCTGAAACGTGATGCTCTGTGGCTCTCTTTTCAAAGCAAGGTCTTTCACTTTTGCAATTTTGAGGCTGCCAAGGGCGGAGTCCTGCTGTATCTGGTGATTCCCTCAGGCCATCTTTTCTATTCTCCTGTTCCTTCTCAGCAGTCAAGATCTTCTCACTTCTATCTTCTCATTTCACAGCTTTATTGGAACATTCCTTCTGGCCAAACTCACAATGTTTTAAATAATTCTACTGTATTCTTTGCTCTTGATTCTCCACATGGATTTGGCTATAAGCTCCCAACAGTAGCCACGCACCACCTCTGTGGGAAACCCCATTGCCGAGACCACCTGTTGATTTTTCCCAGAACAGGCTGTAAGCAGTATAGGCTTTGAGTGGTTAACACAACAGTTGACTTGTTTTAAGTGGTGAGTAAGGTCAGATCAAAGCCGACATGACTCACAAGAGCAGTGTAGATAATGTAGGGATTAGCATTTTCCCCTGCCAGTGGCCACAGAAGAGAACAGAGGTGTGGTCCATGAAGCTGTGGGGCTCAGATATGAGATAACACAGCTTCTGAGGACAAGTGACTGTTCCCAAATTCCTTCCCCAGAATTGTAGTTTATTTTACTTGAAAAATGAGTTAGTCACTAACCATGACCTATTCCTGATCTCTTCTGTCTTTGCAAGGTCTTTGCAGTCTCAAGCACTGACCATTTCATTTTACTATTTCAGTTTTACCTTGTCTCTGAGTTTTTCTTTGCAACCTTGTTTCATGGCACCAAACAGGAGATCTGTGTCCTTGCTGGGGTCCCCAATACACCTCAACATTCAACTACCTTGAAATTTCTTCTACAAGATTAGTCCACCACTGTCTTTGTTAACTTTTTCTCATTGCTGAGAAAAAATAACTAGTGCCCAAACTTAGGGAAGGAAAGGTTAATTTCTTGCAGTTTTTGGAGGTTTCAGTCCATACTCAGCTGGCTCCAAGGCAAGGAGCATGGCTGAGGGGCAGCTGTTCATGGCAGCTGCAAGTAACAAGAGTCAATAGGCAAAAGAGAGGGAGAAAAACATGTCTTCTTCCCTCCCTTATATTGTATGCCGGTCCCACCCCCGGGTGGGCACAGTACTCACAGCGCTAATCCCAGGGCTAGACAATGAACCAGTCACAAATGCTAGATTCAGCTGCCTCCATGACTGCATGAGGCTTGGTGGGACGCTGAACACAAACCATGACAACCACCCTCCATCTCAGTCTCAGGTGTCTCTGGACATGAACAAAATGCAGGCGAACTTTTTGCCAAGCCACAACACACACTGTCTGGAGTCCAATGTCCAGTGTAGTCTTCCCATCAGAGAACTCCCAAGCCTGGTCTCTACCAGTTTTCTGGTCTTCTGAGCTCTGCCAGAACCTCCCATGCAGAACAGTCCAAGGTGCTCCAGAGCTGCTTTTTCAGCCCGCATCTCTGAACCTTTCCAAACTCTTTCCACAGCCATTCCCAAAGACGCCTGAACCACATGGTCAGGTACAGTCACAGCAATGACCCCACTCCTTGAACCAAATTCTGTTTTAGTTACTTTTCTCATTGCTGAGATAAAATACCCGACAGCCAAAGTTAAAGGGGGGAAAGGCTGATAAGGTTGCTCAATGGTTTTAATATCATTGCTGCTGCTGCCAGTCGGGTTCTAACTCACCAGCCAGGCACCACAGGCTTTATTTGGATGGCTCCCACAGCATCCACACTGCCTATGCCACCTGCCACCTGGCAGGAAGTAGCTTTGTCCCCACCCGAGGGAGGGAGAGCACTGACCCCAGAGGACACCTGGCACAGACTTTTTCTGGGCAGCCTAGAAGCCCAGCACCACCCTGCATGTGATTCTGTGTCACATACTCTGCACTTTGACCCTGTCCCTGCCTTCGAGTTAGCTCCCCCAGAAGCCGACACTGAGGCCACTCCTGTCCCTGCTCCATT
>RJWT010044289.1:0-11807 GCA_004365215.1 Cuniculus paca
TGGATACCTATTTTTTTTTATTTTTTGAAAAAGAAAAACAAAAAAAAACAAGAATGGTACAAAACTTCAAAACTAGATTGTAGGAGAGTAACAACGGTTAAAACATTGTGTATTGTTATCTTCAAAGTAGTTACTCATATTACAAGATACAGGCTTGAAAAATTGTATCAAACAATATGGCACAAATCTTTCTTTTCATTGAACTAACAGCAATTAGTAGTATAACTATCTTGTTTTTTGTATGGGGGTGTATATATATATATGTGTGTATGTGTGTATTTTTTTTTTTTGCTTTTTCCTTCCTTTCTCATTTCCTCCATTTCAGTTTCTCTTTCCTTTTTAACAGTTTCTTCCCACTTTACAATATGTTTTGTACATTTTGGATCTTACTTACTCCTTCAGATTCTTACACTAGGAAGGCAATATGATATTTATTCATGCACGTCTGATTTATTTCATTTATGAGTGTCATCTCAAATTGGATCCATTTCCCTATAAATGTTTCCTAGAGCTGTGGACTTCTTAAGAAACATAGACACTATCCCAAAGAGGTGTGTGTGTTTATTTTTAGCGATACTGAGTACTGACCCTAGGGTCTTCACACTGAGCTGCATCCCACTCTACTCGTCTTCCCACTTTTGTTTTGAGGCGTTGTCCGCTTAACTTTCCCAGGTTGAGCTTGAACTCAAAATCTTCTTGCCTCGGCCTGGCAGAGTTTTGGGCTTAGAGGCCAGATAAAAATAATTTTCTAGACTTGATTTTGTTTGCATGGATTACAGAATTAAAATGACTTTTAAAGATTACAATGGCTTCATTCCATAAATATATTTCAGAGTTTAATATACTTCCAAAGAACATTCGTAAGCATAAAAACAATGAAGCTGCATATTTGTAGTGAGTGATATAGCTATAAAAATCAAGACTAATAATCAGCAAAAATAGTCACATTTTTATTTTAGGTAGGAAGTGTCATAAATTTAATTGTGTTGCCTACTTGGGTAGAAGTGGTGGGAATTACAGTGAGTTCCTGTTTTCTGTTTGCTATTTGAAAGTGTGTTTTTTGTTTCTTACCAAGGAGAATGATGTTGAAATTCCTCTATCAAATTCCTTTGAAGCCCTTCACATTTCTATGACTCCTATACCAATGCATAGCAAAATTCCCTAGGAATTCGATTTTTCTAGTTGCTGAAATAGTCATTATTCTCACGGTACATGTAATAAGTAAGTGATGAAAGTATTTTAAACCATAATTTCCAAAACTATGATCAAGAAACTAATTCTGCTACCACTCCTTTTGAATAATGACAATATTTAAGAAACTATTAAAGATTATATGAGATTCTGTAATCATGAAAACAAATTTATTCAGCCTTTCTTATAATTTCTGAGCATAACAGCCCTTTGTTTTCTTTGGACCAACTTATTATGCTTGAAGTATGAATTATCCCAAAAACGTCATGCATACAGATCTTGATCCTAATGCAGCGATGCTTAGAGGTGGGGCCTAGAGAGGTGATTGGATCATGAAGAGACTGAGTTAAGTGTTGGATGGGCTTTTTAAGATAGGGGCCTAGTTGGAAAAAGCAAATCACTGGGAAGCATGCCTTTGAAGGGCATCTCATATCCCTAGTCTTTTCTTGTCTCCCTTTCCATGCCTTTCTGCTCCCTGGCTGCCATGGGTTAGGCAGTTTTTCTTCTGCCGTGATATGTCTGCCTTGGAGCCAGATGAGCATGGGCTGAAATCTCTGAAACTGTCAGCCAAAAATGAACCTCTCCTCATTTAAATTTTGTAAATTGTGTATATCAAGTATTTCACCATGGTGACAAAAATCTAATACACAAGTCAGTTAACATTTCAATATATTGTTTTGAACCATAAATATAATCGTTACTGTTTGAAGCCAATGTAATTTTTGACAAATTTAGTATCTTAGATATTGATTAATTCTTATTTAGCTTTCAACAAATATTTGCTAACCTTATTGTTGTTTCAACAAGGATAACATTCATGCTAGGTAAGTACTTGACAGATTAATTTTTCAAATAATCAATTTTTTTATTTGTTTGTACAATACCAGGGATTAAACCCAGAATCTTCACACTGAGTTACATCTCCAGATTTGTAATACAGTCTTGCTAAATTGCACAGGCAGGAGGTAAACTTTTAATCATCCTATCTCAATCGCCTTAGTGCTGATTACAGTCATGTACCGCAGTACCCAGCTTGAATAATAAATCATCGGTATCTACCACATTTATCAATTGAGAATTTTAATGTATTTATTAGTCATTTTAACTATTTTACATTTCAAGAATACAGAAAACTAGGAAAACTTAGAACATAACTTGACAAATACTCTTATCAGAACAGAAAATGTAGCAAGATCTAGTGAGAATAACACAGATTGAAAAGATGAATAAATATGGGTATATTTTCTTCCCCATGTACTGATCCAATGTATATGACTCTGAAAACTTCTCCAATTGAAACATATAGCCCAATGTGATAGTATTTGAGAGTGGGAATATTGGAAGCTGCCTAGTTCCCTACTCTTATGAATAGGACTAGTCTTATTAATCATAATGGATCTGTCCTCATGTCTAGAGTTAGGGCCTTTATTTTAAAAAGGCTGAGATGAGGGTCAAGGATTTAGCTCAGTAGTACAATGCCTACCTGGAATGCTTGAGGTCCTGAGTTTGATTCCCAGTATCAAGAAAATTAAAAAAAAAAAGAAAAGAAAAGAACAGAACAGAAAACGAACTATTAAAAAGGCTGAAGCAAATCTTTTACCTATTCTACTACACAAGAAAAGATACCTGTCTATGAATGAGGAAGCTGACCCTCATCAGATGCAAAGTTTGCCACTTTTTTGATCTCGATCGTGTTTATAGGTTTAGAAGTTTTCTGATGTCTTCAAGAATTGTCCCTCCATGCCTCGTTGAGATAGAAAGCTCTTTGCGAATATGCATTCATGTTTCTGAGATAGTTCCCAAAATTTATAGAAGACTAAACAGTTTATAAATAACACCTTAGTCAATAATTCTTTTTCCTTTTCCCTTGACACAATAAGGTTCAGAAATGTGGCTACAGATTTTCATCCCTTAAATATATATGTCTAGTATACAAAGATAGACATAATTTACAACTAAAATTTTTTTACCACTAATAAACTAAAAAGGACACAAACTGTTCGCTTCTTTATCATACGATAGTTTGACCTAAGTTTTGATAGAATGTCGAGTCCCCCTTCTGTTTACATACTCATTTGAGTAGCCTCATGGTTTTGCAAATCAAACGATACTGACTTTAAGTGTTGAAAAATACACATACATATGAGATACACTGGAGATAAAAGTAAGAAAAAAATTAAATTATGTTGCTGAAATAATGTATATCAAAAGAGAAGGCAGTGTCTTCCAAAATGGGTTATATTCCACATCTGGGTCTCAAAACATCATAAGTTCTGGCTTTGTTTTGTTTTGTTTTGTTGTTACTGGAGATTGAATCAAAGGGCTTGCCATTGAGCTACATCCTCAGTCTTCTTTTTTAAAAATTTTAAACAAGGTCTCACTGAATCACTATGTTGCCTGACTGGACTCAAACTTGCAATTCATTTGTTTCAGTCTCCCAGAGTATGAGACTGCAGATGTGTACCATCAAGCCTAGCTGAGATACGTGTATTTTATACTCATCCTATCTAAGAAAACAAAAGGCTTGGGCCTAGGGCTGGGGATGTAGCTCAGTGCTTCCTTAGATTGTGCAAGACCCTGGGTTTAATCTCCAGAACCACACACACACACACACACACACACACACACACACACACACAAACAATCTTAAGCATAAATCCTATACTACCTTATTATCTTGGCGATTATGCAATGTAAGCTACTAAGGAAATATAATCTGAAAAAATAAAACTGTTTACCAAACTGTTTGTGGGATAAATGGGTGAATTTAGTAGTCAACAGAGGCCAAATGGAATTAAAGAAAGAGTAATGGTACAAATATCTTAATTAGGCATAGCAAGAATGTTCCTGGAAATTGAGACACAAACTTGTCTCTCAGTGGATGTGAAATAACTTGCAGTATCTTCCACAAAACAAGTAGTGCATCAGAAACCTAACCCTGTGAGGATTCAGATAGGGAATACCAAACTAGCAAAACATGCAGCTATTCAAAATTCTGAGTGCTTTCTGCAAAATGAAACCTAAATAGCCAAGAGCCCCAAAACATACCAATAGATTGTGTTAGTGGGAAAATGTTATCTTTATTATAAAGTTACCTTAGAGCATCTATTAAAAATGTGCTTGCATTAAACCTTCATAAGGGCTAATATAACATTTAAATTAAAAATCTTAAAAGCAACATTGACTACTTTACTTGATATCAGCTCTATGCCTAGCTTTCCCACAAATCAGCTGCAAAGTTAAATCAACCCACACCATTCTCTAATTAGCAATTAATTACTCAAATATACCTTATGTATGTAGAATGTCCGTTCAAACAGTAAGTGCAGAATATGTTGTCTGCATTTTAGAAGATGACAATTTAGTTGTAGAAAGAAAGCTAACACAGAGGAACACAAAGTGAAATATGCAAATTTATATGATATGATATATAACTGTAATAGCAGACTCAGTAGAACTGAGTGGTGGATACAATTCCAAAGAGAATGTGAACATAAGTGGGGTTCAGAAGCAAGGTTAGGAATAGAACAGCAACTATATTCATGATGATGCCCATTTAAGCAGGCAAACTGAAGATTTACATTGAGTATAAATGCATGTGTTCTGTAGGTTGAATGTTAAAAGTATTTTTTTAACTGTAGGAGAACATAAACACTGGTATACTATGCAAAGTGTGAAAAGAAAGACTGTCCATGATTTTGACATCTGAAGAAAAATAGAGGAAAGCAGTAGTCAAACTCCAGCTGATTTTCATCACCCTTGAGCTCCTCAGTGAAAACACGTGCCTGCAAAGGTTAAAATTTCCCCATTTAATACCTAAAATAGAGGGAAGGAGTCAAAATGATTTGTAAGTATATGATTTTGCAACTTGCAGAATTATCAATGTAAACACTACCAAAAGTTCAAAATTATATAATTTTAATTTTATTTGGGAAATATAAATTTTGATTATTTTATATTTCAGAAATGTACATTGAAGTGTTTTTAGGTTGGACTTTTCTATTCAGAGAATTTTATTCCTTCTGCTAGAGAGAAAGTCTAAAGGTAATAGCGAATATAGTACTGTATCAGGGAAAAATGTGTTTTCATTGTAGATGTTCAGTTAGATTTTTTTCATTTTATCATTCTATAATCAAAAGTATGACACCAATTTTTATTTTTTATCAGTTTTCTTTGCATAATATCATTACATAAAAAGTTATGAACAGATTTATTAATTAGATTTTTGTGGCTTTTTGAATTAATTTAATGAAGAGATATCCTTTTTTGGGAATTTTAATTATGTGCCTTCATAACATACAACAAATAAGGATGGAATAGGGATTAATTCTCACCTAGCTTTGACATTCAGCAGGGTTACTTTTATAGAATTTTAAGTTGGAATAAAATTAAAAGTTTAAGACTGAGTTGCTTTTCCTTGTTTCAATGTAGTATACATTTAATAAGTAGTGGATGATAGATTACTAAGTATGTTAAAACAGTGATTGGACAATCTTAATGGGTTCCATTCACATCAACAGAAATTTATTTCACTGAATTTCAGCATTCATTCATATTGGTTATTTTGGTTTTCATTTTTTGGTTTTGAGACAGGATCTTGCTATGTAGTTCATGATAATTTTAAATTCACTATGCAGCCCAAACTGGCCTTGAACTCACAGTGACTTTCCTGCTCAGTCTCCTGAGTCCTGGAACTGAGACATGCACTACCACACCTGGCTTCATCTATATTGTTTTTACAATAAATTTATAAGTTACTTTTGATCAGATCAAATAATACTGAAATATAGTAAGGGAAACGTTTCCCTATTTGGCAATCTTACCTTCCAAGTGAAAACACTATTAAATGTTTGATGTACCTTCTTCACAATCTAAAGTAGAAATATACATATATATGTATAATTTTTTATGAATATGCACATTATATATTTTAAAAATGAAAAATGCTAAAATACAGATATAGAAAGAGAATTTTCTGCTGCATAGCGTATTATGGTCTTTGGAAAACCATCACATTTTTTCCCCACTGGGCTCAGTGTGCATTTTATGTAGACATTACTTATATATATAATAATGTATGTATTTCATACATTAATGCATTTATTCTATATCCCCCACCATTACATATTATAAAAAATATTACTATAGTCAGCATTCTAACACAGATACCATTTGCCCCTGAGCTGCAATTGTTATTTGGATAAAGACAAAATTCTTATTTTGGCCTCGGTAGAAAATATGATTTAACATAGGCTGACCTTTCTGTTTATGAGCCGTGAACAAAGTATAATGAATATCTCCATGAAAACATTTCTATGAATGCTGCACCATCTTTCCTCCCAAGCAGACTGCTCCTACCCTGTGTTGAGATCCCATCTCAAATATCACTTCTTGATGTTCCCAATTAGTTCTGATGTTCCCAGCTACAAAATACACTATGTATTTTCTCATTCAGCTTTCAGTGAGAAATACACACACCCTTTTATACCTTCACATGTATATGTAACCTTAGGCAATACTATTTCTATTTTTCTTGTGATTTTTAAACTCAAAAGATAAATCACTGTCTACCACAGAGTAGGTGATTACGAACAATTTTTAGGTGATTAAAGAATGACTAATAAGTTTAAATATTTTATAAAATATGAATTTCTTTACTTTAAACAGGTGGATTAATTGGAGAAAAATTCATATCTTTACAACATGTATGCAAGCTTTCTTTCATGTTCTTCTCAATGGTTCTAGAGTTTTAACTTATCAAAACTCTATAGGCTATATTAGTATCTTTTTACTGTTGTGACAAGCATGTCACAAATTTAGTGCCTTAAAATATAACCATTCTGTCATCTTACAGTTCTGGAGGACTGACGTCTTAAAAGTTAAAGGGCTACAATTAAGTTTTCCACATGGCTACATTTCATCTGCAGATTCCACTGAGACTCCTTTTCTTTTCTTTGTTCATAGAGGAGGGAGTTCTTGTAGTGATTGTATTGTGGACGCTTCACTCTTTAGTATGCACCATTTTAAACTCCCTTTAAGAACAGAGAACAATTATAATTGTCATTGTATTGTATCCATCCAAGTGCTTCATTACAATGACCTGGTCTCAAGAATCTTCATTATAGTTTCAAATGTAACAACCTGTCTTACAAGGTAACACATTCATAGACTCCAGGGGTTACAACGTAGGCATCTTTGTGAGACCATTATTTCCTCATTGGTTCTACAAAGGTCTGGTGCAAGTCTTGACACATTCCTGGTTTCTTTATATGTGTGGGTACAGATGTGTTTGTTTTATATTACTAGTTCATGTGAGTGAAATACTCAATAACATATAGTTTCATTAATATTGTTGATATTTTGGACAAATGAAATTTAGACCATCCTTTCAATTTGTTCTTAAAAATTTCTTAGTTTAAGTTGAAAACATTAAGTATGTATTCAACATACAAATTTTCCTTTCAACAGCATGACTTTTGCAATTTATTGAATCAGTTGATTTTCTTAATAACATTTAAAATATTTGCTTAATCTCCAATAGTTCTTTTATTCAAAATAGTTTGCTCTAATTTTATGCATGGGAATGCTTCTTGAGTTTCTGACAACATGAATTAGATATATTTTTCTACTTTATATTTCTCTATTTTCATGAAAGTCAATTTGTTTATTTTGCTTTTTATTTAATTTTCCTGCTCATTTACTCACATATCTTATAATAATTCTTTGTCCATTCATATAAATAATAGCACGATCGGTAGCAATACATGATAATAAATGGCCTGTAAAGAAGATTAATGGATTTCCTTGTAGAGGTCATTGTTTCTGTAGCATAATGTACAGTTGCTAATGGTAAAGTTAATGGTTTTGATATATTTGTAGTGTAGGCTACAGTCTATGATCTATATATATCATTTGTGGAAGACTAATATTACTAATACTTTCTCTTTGTAGTTATTAAATGCTTTGTACAGAGCATTTCATAAATCAATCATTTTTGCTTAGCTAGTCTGTTTAGTTATATTTAACCTAGGATCATAGCACAAATAGAAGTGTTTCATGTGGAGGATAGGGCATTGGTCTAGTTAGTTACCACATAAAACACCAAGGTGGCCTCTGGCTAATAGCTTCTGGAAGTTTCCAGTTGTAGCTTGTCAGTATGCATAAATTCAGTAATTCCTGTATGTCCAGTTATTGATTTTAATGCCTACATTTACCTTTGTTATTGTTTTGAACAAAATAACTATAACATATAAATTTTTCAATGTGACTTAATTTTTCCAATTATTTGATATGTTATAAAATTAATTTTCATCTTTTTGCTGTGTTTTTTTAGTGAGATTTCAATAAAATGAATTACACCTCATTCCTTCCACCAATATGTGCTGGGTATGAGTCGTTTCTATGCATACATATGAAATAGATGAAAGACTCATGGTGACTGGGCCCAAAGGTTCCACAGAGGAAACAGAGAAGATATCAGATAATAAAACTAGTGGACTACTCTCAAAGTGATAAATATAAGATACCATATTTTAAATATAGAAGCTCTAAAACCAGCTTAACATTTTGGGGTATTCTTAGAAGAACTGTAGTTATAATGAGTTTTAGAAAGTATGCGGTATTTAATCAGGCAAAGAGCCTAGAGTGGGGGAGATCCAAAACCAAAAACTTCAAAAAGAAAATTCTACATGGGGAAATAATATACTACCATGTAATATGATACGATATTTTAAAAAAGATCTATAAAGTCTTATCATCTTCAACATTTACTTACCACAACTGGATTAAAATATTCACTGGCAGAAAGAAAGGAATGTTCTACAAACTAGCTTCTAGGAACTCTCGCTTTATTCTTCAGTATACTGAGCAGTATTATACATTTTTTAAGAAGGCAAAATGTAAGTATGTATTCACAATGTGTCACAATGAGGTTATAATATACTGAAAACAGCGTCCAAAAAAGCCCAGGTATTGTGGGAGTTTGAAAGTCATTCAGGCTTATGAAAATGAAAAATGGCAGCTGATTAATTTTTGTAGTCATTTCTCTCATTTTATGACACCCCAGATGTTCCCTTCTCCTCCATTTAAACACTACATACACTGCAAAACATAAGCATGTTTGTTTTCCAGCATGCAATTAAAACAGCTTGAACTCTAGAGACAACAGTATTATTTGACCTTGTGTAGGCTGCAGTTACAGTATTTACCAATCAAATTACGACAATCAAATAACAGGTTAATGAAATGGTTTTACTTCTTTTAAATTCACAATACATAATGCTAATGAAAAATGTTTATTTTTATTTATTTTTTCTCCTGTTCTGTCGCCATTTTGAATGACATTTACATTGTCCTTTAAGAAACATTTTTTTCATTCACTTTGGACTGATGGTTCCTTCACATAGATATGTATATTAATTTTTGTATAATCCTATTATTTTGTCTAGTTTTTATTCATATGCATTTTTACTAATTGTATTCCAATGAATGTAAATGTAGAAAGTTTTGTAAAAATAATATTTTACATACAGTATTTTAAACAGCTTTGTAGAGGTATAATTGTATGCATTTAGTATATTCCCTTTGTTAAGTTTCCAAATATGTGCACACCCAAGAAAACATTGTGATAGTAATAAACATACTTCCTCATTTTACTTACTCATACTTACTCATACTTAGTGATACTTTCCTTACTCATACTTAGTGATAAACAGACTTACTAATTCCTCAAAGCCTCTACATGTGTCTTTGCAGTAGATTCCCCTCTCCCTTCCATGACCAACTCCCCTCCTCAAACCATGAGTCAACTTTCAACAGATTCATTTGCATTTTATACTTCTAGTATTTTACATAAATGGGAGCATATTAGACTCTGCTTCACTGAGCATGGTTATTTTAAAATATATCCATGCTGTGATATAGATCAATATTTTCTTTTTATGATAAGTAACATTTAGGACTTCAGTCTTAAGTTTATAGTTAAACATAACACATTAACTCTATTTTGAGAGTTTTTTTGCCTGAAGCAAATAAAGTTAAAATTATATTGCCTGATATTTTTAACAAAATTATATTGTAAACAGGACTTTTCTAAAATTTCTAATTTCCCATATGTCCATTAGAATTGTTGACATACAGCATATCTATTTCCAATTGATTTCATATGACCAAAGATCTATTCGAAGCATGCAAGTAAAAATTTTGATAAGAAAACATATAGTGAATCTACTCTTAAATAAAAATTTCAGTATATATAGTATATAGTAAGTTTTTATAGTGTTGCTTTAACTGGACATGACTTTTCAGTTTTGTTATTTTCTTTCCAAGCAAAGAAAATAATTCCATTAAAACTACAGGGAGGAAAGTGGGTAGGAGAAATAATTACAGAACTGGAACTTCTCCAGCACACTAGGGCTAACATCCTGATAATTAAAGCACCATCTTTTACAGCCACAAGTGATTTCAGATGAGCCTAATCCATTCGTTCCTGCTTCCCGGTAAGGCCTGTGATAATTCCTGCTGGAACAATAGCCACCTGGTAGGATAGGTGGTAAATTGCCTTTTCAGCACACAGTAACACCCGTATCAATGTGAAACCAAACATCTAATTGCCTAGCCAGTGTAAAATGATTGTCAATACAAAATCATTCTAGAGTATTGTCTGAGGACTCAAACCATTACTCATAGATAACCGACATTAAGAGATGTTAGAAGGTTCTTACTTTTAAGATAATCCTCCCAGTACATTGAGAAGGACCTGAGCAAAGAAAGGCAGCGCCTTTAAAGTAAGGTATTAAATTATATGGTTCAACCAAGTTTTAACCCTGAGAAAAATCTTTAGTTATCTAATTCTCATTATTAACTTTTACCTTCTCCATCTATGTCTAAGAAGCCATATCACAGACATTAAAAGCATTTTCAAACCAGAAAAAGAAAATCCACTAAATAAAGAACACCATTTTACCCATTGTAAAATTTGACATTGAAGTGAGGACTGTACAACTCCTACCACAATATGACATAAAAAGTGACCAAATAAGTATTTGTTAAGTGAATGTATCGTGAATTGTAACTGTATCATCCAGTGCGGATCAGAAAAAAGATTATATATATAATGTAAAGATTCAGAAGTTTGGCCTACAATGGTTGCCCACAGAGTCAGGTATGGAAAAGTGCAAAAGGGCTGTCTATGTGATGGAGATCCAAAGGACCCAGTTAATGTTCAAAGGCCTGGAGTGCACTGTAATGTTATTGTGAGTCCACATCATGAGGATGAAGGGTCTGCAATGAAAAGCTGAGAGTCTGCGCTAGAAGTCAGATGATGTCCAACCTTAAGGTAAAAATGAACTTCTATGAAGAAACAGATGCAGTCTTCCTTCTTCTTTTCCCTTTTGTCCCATTCAGGCTGCAAGCCTATTGGTTGGTGCACTGACACCCAGGGTAGGTCCTCTGTCTTCAGTGAATCCCTCAGCCACATCCAGAACTATGTTGGTATAATTTAGTTGGGCATTTCTTACTCAAATCAGCACAGTTAACTAACACAATAACATCTAAATTTAAGGTGGGTATGATAAAACTGTGGTTCAGTCAAAAAGACAAAAAATTTAAATTTTACC
>RJWT010044290.1:0-11814 GCA_004365215.1 Cuniculus paca
GCGCCTGTTTGTTCTTGCGGCCAGAACCCTGGCCCTTTGGAGAGCATGGTGTTGTCTGGGAAGAAGTGTGAAGCAGGATTAGGTGTCCTGCGGTGTGATTAGTGGACAGGCATTGTTCCCCAGGAGGCGGGGAGTTTGGAGGAAAGAGGGCTCCCAAGCACTGGGAGCATCCAAAGGGCCCTGTGAAGACTGCTGATCACCATGCTTATCTCCTGGGCCCTTTTCCTAAGTGTCAATAGTCCTGTGGTCACTCCCTTCAGAAGCCACCACTGGTCTCTCTTCTAGGTAGCCCAGGTGAGCTTCTCTCTGGGACAGCTCCATTATCAAATCAAAAGCATCATCTATCTCCTCTTCCAAATCAACCCCCTTCCCTTAACGAAGAGACTGCATGCCCTCTGAGTCAGGTGCTCACTGCAAGGGATTCCCACCCCAGGAGAGCCTTTGTGCCTCTGTCCCTCACCTGGCATCTTTTCCCAGCTCACTGCAAAGTTGGCTGCTGCTCATCATTGAGGTCTTGGCTCAGTGTCTCATTCCTATTCCAAACCCTGCCCAGTGTTTTCTCTTCACAGCTCTTACAACTTAATTTCGTTAATTCATGTGTTTGGGGGGCAATCATTGAGTGTTGAATGCTGCTGAGATGCAAGCTTCCCAAGGGCCAAACCCCTGTGTATTGTTTCCACGATGATCCCACAGAGCGGTGTGCAGAAGATGCACACTAAACCTGAGTGCCCTTGGCAGCACCTCTGACTCCCTCCACAGCCAAGTTCCATGGCTCCTGTGGTGAATGAACTAATGGTCAACTTGGAACACCCAGCGGAACTGAATCAGCATGGTGCTGGGTGTGGAAGGCCCACCTGAGGACTGTTGCCAATAGCATAAAGAGAACGGAGGGGAAGATGGCATGCTGATGCTGGGGTGGCTTGTTGCACCGAGTTTCCTGGTAAGGATTCAGCTGTTCTCATCATTGGAGGAGCTCTGGCCTCACTGTCACTGAGGATGGCTTCGGTTCTCTTCGGGGGAGCTCTGGTCCTTACTTGAGCATTGCTTCCTGGCTCCAGCGCAGATCCCTCAGCCTGCAGGCACAGATCCTTCATCCTGTTGGCGTAGACTGTCTAGCCTCCACCACTGACCTCTGGGCCTTCCCAGTGCAGATCCTTGACAGACTTGCATGAGACATTTTGGAATCTAGGCATCCAGCTCTAGGCCTCGTGAGGACATTGCCATGGACTGTAGGTCTTCAGCTGGACTCACAGGACATTGCCATGGGATCCAGGCCCTCAGCTGGATTCTCAGGGTCTCTAGCACATGGACAGACCTCTTGTACTCCTCTACATTTGACTTTTTGGGTATTATAAAATAATCCTATGAATTATATGTCCTGTAGTAAAACTATTCTTTTGCAAACCCTGACTACAACAGCTCCTATCTCCTGAATACCCCCAGACCACCCTCTCATATCCTCTGGGCTCTGCCTTCCAGCCCACTGTGCCCAGTATAAGGCCCTAATTCTTCAGCCCAGCCCACATGTCCTGCAGTCATGCTGGCCAGCTTCTAGCACTGACACACATTAGTAATGGCTGATAAACATATGCTGAGGACACACCGGTGGAAAGGACAGGAGACAGAAGGGCAGGGCATGTCTTTTGGCATAGACTGCATAACGGGGGCCTGGCACCTTGAGGGGACTCTGCTGGCATTAGGGTGCCTGGAGAATATGAAGAGGGAGATTCCAGGGCAGCCTATGGAAAGGTCAGCTGTGGTCACCAGGACAAGCAAAGCTAAGCCCAGCTGCTCACGAGCAAGACAGATCCGAACCTCTAGGTCTTCAACCACAAGATGGTCACAATGCAAACCACGCGGGGCTTCTATGAGGGTCAGGGGGTGTGTAAAGCCCTTCCTCCGGCCTGGTGGGAAGCGGTAGTTGTTTTTCTCCTTGCTGCAGCTGGTGTTAACCACCCTCTTCCCCACCTCACTCACAACCCCACCCCTACCAGCTGCACATACACCGAAGATGGAGCTCTCTCCTCTCCATTGTGGAGAGAACTATTTTCTGAAGAGAGTGGCATATTTAAGTTTCATTCCCTTTCCCTCAGTGGGGAAATGAGAAGTTAGTTGAGTTTAAGTTCATCTTTAAGGATGAATCACCCTTAACAACAAAATTAACGCAATTAGCTGAATGTAACACTACTCTGCTTATCTGGCCCACTGCCCTCTCCTATAAAACAGTACAGAGTGACATACTCTGATGCTCAGTGCGAACTGTCAGCATTCTTCCCAGGAGGCAGCTTGTCCTGCTAGAGATCAAGCTGACTTCAGGCCTAAATCCTGCCTTGTTTTAATGTGAAGTCAACCCCAGGTCAAAAGCCGGAAGCTCTTCTGAATACTTGCCATGTAACTGAAGGCAATGGCCACCAGCTCTTGGTCCCTTCCTCCTCTTTTTCAAACACCATTCTTTTTTGAGTCACTATTCAACAATAAACATGTGTTACTCAATCACGGTATGTTGTTCACTCTGCCACAAGACGTATCATGTAATTTGTCCCTTTTCTCCAGAACCTCTTTAGTTCTTCAAACAATACTTCGACTGGTCATTAATAAAAATGCTCAAAAATCACGAGTTCAGGGATGGCAAAAAGGAATAGCTACAGGTATTTTTTTTTAATTAGTTGCCAATTTTGTAAGTTGGGCATTCACATAGTCAAGATATCCAACTTTCCTTAAAACAGCATCACTGAGTCTGCACTCTTACAAGATCATCCATCCTGGGGTATGTACCCCCCAAGACTTGAGCTAGTGAAGCAGTGAATCAAAGATCCAAATTGCCAGGAGGCTAATTAGTAAGAGGATTATCAGCCTGATGGCCCAAGTTCCTATCTTATTAACTGGAAAACAAACAGGTGAAATGGCAAAGCACCACCTCAGTCTCTGATAAGGTGTCAAAGGAGCTCCACAAGACCTAAGTCTCCATCATTATGGGATACGCTTGTGACTGTGAATTTCTTTTTTTTGTTTTTTTGTTTTTTTTTTTTGCGGCACCGGGGATTGAACTCACGACCTTGCGCTTGCCAGGCAGGCACTTAGGCCACTGAACTACATCCCCGGCCCTGGTGTTTTTGAGACAGGGTCTCACTATGCTGTTCAGGCTGGCCTTGAGCTCACTTTGTAGCCCAAGCTGGTCTTGAACTCACAATGATCCGCCTGTCTCAGCCTCCCGAGAGCTGGGATTACAGGCGTGAGCCACCACGCCCGGCATGACTGTGAATTTCTTGCAACACATGACCTTTCAAGAAATAAAAAGACTAGCATCTATACAAACTATGGAAGAGGAAGAAACAAGAACAAGAGGTTAGAAGCCAGTCCTACACTCAAGTTCCTACTCTCCCCATTCTGTGGTAATGAATGGACACCTAATGATCCTGTTCCTGATGATCCACCCAGATCAATGAGGAACAGCTTATGGTTAGCACAGCCAGGGGTAGAAAGACCTGTGAAAAAGGAGAGTCACTACTGGAAAAGGCAAGAAATGAAATCTCCACTCTCAACTGCAACTGACTATATAAATTATGGTCCATCCTTATGGCCAAATACCATGCAGATACTAACAAGAATGAGGCACAATTACATGTACTGACAGGCAACCATCTCCTAAAAAACAGCAGATAAGAAAGCACGGTGCAGTGCAGCCTGCACAGCACACTACTACTAACCTGCACAGGAAGACAGGGCTGGGGTGCAGCTCAGTGGCAGAGAATGTGCTCCGAATGCCTAAGGCCCTGGGTTCTCTCCCCAGTACCAAAAAAAGGGGGGGGGGGGCGCTGGGTATGTATGTGTACATATAAATGTATCCTACACAGTATATCTGTTAAAGGATGTGCAAGAAACTGGAGCACAAGGGTAAAGAAAGCATTAGAGTTTAATTTTTTATGATTTATAGACTGGTTTTCTTAACCGTATGTATGTGGCACATTTTTAAATTTTCACAGGAAAAATGGAGACAATTATATCAATGTACACTAATGTTATTCAAAAAGTCCACATCATCAATATGATGGACTAAAAGGGAAAAGTCAGCTACTATTCAGAAGGACTTCTGAGAGAAGCAGATACTAACTGTTCCTTCTGCCTTGGTGTTCCACCAGTGATGCACATACCTGCAAATATGTGGAAGGACACAGTTTCATTTCAGATGCCCGCGACGCCATCGCTAACACTTCCATACTCTTCTTCAAGGAGCGGAGGATCCACTCATCTGAAGGCCACTTGGGACATCTAAGAGGCCACTTTCCTATCTTCCCAGTAACTTGTCAAGCAACTAAATACATGGGAAGCAGATTTGAGGAAGAGCTTTGAATTAATTCCCAACTCCTGGGTTTAAAGTTAGCTTTCAAAAAAGCCCCAAGTAATTATATCATCCTTTAAAAAGTTCTCACAGGCCAAACATACTTTACCTTCAACTTCATTTTATAAAGCAGATGATTTTTAAAATCTATAAACTTTAATGATATGTCACTGAATTCCTGATAATACATAACAGTTTCTTAACAGAACATCAGAGTATTGCAACACTTTTATTAAGAGTATTGGCTTGAATTAGTAACTGAAGTAACAATTGCAAGAAGCCAGATTAGGTGTACTGCATAATATTCATACTTGATTTATTGACATTACTTAGCAATTTATTGGACAAAAGTCAAACTTTTTGTTTTTTATTAAGCACATTCCACAGTACAAAGCTGTCATGAATAATATCTGTACAATTTAACAGTTTCAATAGCTGTTCAGACACAAATTTATTTCAAACAGATAATTGGCAAACATAATTAATTACAAGTTAGAATTAGACTATCCCAGTGCTTTAAAACATTAATATAGCAGTAATTTACAGTTGCTCAATTATGGTTAGCAAAATAAAGTCCAGAGTACAGCCAGGAATTACTACTGTAATCCCAGAAAGTCAGAATTCCTTGGGTGCCAAAGTCCCCTGCAATAATTTAGTAGGCACAATTCAAAGGTTGTGTGCATATTCAAAGGCCATGGTTTCCCAAGGAACAAGAGGAACTTCTATATTAAACATGCAAAAACAAAAACAAAAAATAAATCCATTCGTTCAGAAAAATCACCTCCGTCCCTCCCCCCTTCCCCCTGGGCTTTCCTAGCCAGTTTGACAGAAAAGCTGTAACAAGAAGAGCGGCCAAAGTCGAGTCACTTTCACAACCACTGTCGTGCTTACAGCACCCACCTTATGAATGGAGGTTCCTTTTTACACTTTTGAGACTCAACCTCTCAAAAACAGAAATTAGTAGGATGTGAGCAAGAAGGATATATTTAAGAAAAATTAAAAAGGCAAGAGAAAAATCAAAAAGCAAAGCCAACTCAACAAACAAACCACATACACACACATTGATCCCCACACTCTTCTCAATGCAAAGGACAAACAGAGGCCAGGGGCCCTTCCTAGGAGTAGAGTGTGCTTCTTCTGGAAGAGGGTGCATTCACAGGAGGCGACTTATTGGTCCTTTAAAATGGGATTGACATTCCTTGATCTTTGGAAACAATGGCAAGGGGCAAATCAAAACATTATATTGAAGGAGGAAAAAGGAATGCTGACCAGAGGCCAACATCCTTTCCATGCATGATCGAAGCAACAGTGCCATTCTAGGTTCGGGCTGCAGAGCACTTGAGAGAGCTTTGAGAGCCTGCGGGGCCACAGCAACAGATAACAGCAGAGCTGACTGGGACGGGCCTCCTAGGCCTGAGACTTCACCCCACTCGGAAGCTCCCTGCCCTCCACGGCGACCTCTGGAGCAGCCTGACCTGCTCTACAGGCTCCAGCACAGAAGTTGGCCCTGTACCAGAGCAGGAGGTCCCGACTATAGGGCCTTCTTGTTCTTCCCTTCTCAGAGATACAACTGCACAGAATGATGGCTTTTGACAAACAAGCCGAATGAATACTATGGGAAGTGACCACTAGTACTCAGAAGTACTTATGAGGAAAATAACAAGAAAAAAATTTAAAGTACCTCTCTATTGCATATCCTACACAACAAATAAAACATTTGTGTTAAAACTTTAGAAGTTAGATTTTAAAACAAGATTCCCATTAAAAACACCACACACACACACACACACACATACACACACACACACACACGAGAGACAATGACAAAATAAAAACACCATATGAATACTGCAGGAAGGGTTCTAGGTCATCCACATCAACCCTGGTATCAGGTTCTCGAGTCCAGCCCATGGCTAAGTGCGAACACACTCTGTATTAGTGTCTCAGGCACAGGGGGCCTGACTCCAGCAACCTTGAGGTTAAACTGTTATGTACATTATATCTACATGCGGATACAGTATTTTAAATTAGGAGGCAAGCACATGGATAAAGGTGTTACTCTACCAAATATCAGGAGATGGTTGGGAGCAGAGAACAGTTAATAAAAGAAAAGAGCTATATTACCTGTGGAGAGGTAATATAGCTGGCTTATAGTTCTTTAAATTAAAAGAAACTGGTACAGAAAGAAAATGTAATCCAAAAAATATTACTAAAACAATCCAGAGAGATTTTTCCATTGTCCACCATGTATATTCCTAATACAAGTCAAAATTCATAACGACTTGGACAGTCAAAAGGAGAATGCTAACTTCTGAAAGGAAAGCCCTGGACATTCTGGGTAGGTGTTTGGCACCCAAAATTTCACTGAAGAATGCTGCTTCTTAATATCAGACCAAAGTGCAAAGCATCATAAATTAGAGGCCAAGTCTTCTCTTGACAGTTGATTTACTTCCATAAAACAGACTGTTATGTTCCTGTATATGAACAATTTACATTTGAAGCATTAGATTTTTTTCACTGATGGGGGTAGGAAGTGGGCTTCTGTTCTACTGGAAGTCGGTGAAGCTAAAGTATCCTTCTCAAAGTAGAGCCGAGATCAGAAGTGAGAAATGTCGATACTTGAAGAGTGAGGCTGCTTTGCATCTACCCAGCGTCTAGAACCAATTCCAGCTTCATAACTCAGCTGTGAACGAACTCCCTTAGGCATTTGGTAGCCATGTAGCCAGTAGTTCAAGACTAGGAAACCCTGGGGGGAGGGGGAGAGAGTACGGACGTTTATTCTCCTTCAACAAGGGTACACCGTGTATGTCACAGTGCAGCCATCTGCAGTCACACGTCACAGACGCACGCCCTCCTAACAGATGACTGCTTCTTAAATAACCAGCATAAAAAAATAGAAGCTGCAAGTTGTTTTAAAGCACCACATTTATTAAACTTCACAACAAATCTAAGAGGTAGAAACTATCTGTATACTCACTTCATCAATAAGAGAACTAAGAGTCAAAAAAGCTGTTTTTTATTTGATGAGTTATCCATTAAGTGACAGGGATTCAAAGAGAGAGATCCAATAGTGGTCACCTTTCACTGCTTCACTAAAAATATGTATCAGAAATGCTCAACACTAGGTTTCATATTTAGTATAATCTTTACGACAATCAGGGCCTATAACAGGCCCACTGCATAATCTCAGGAGCGCCCTATCACTGTGGAACAAAAGTATGCAAAAGAAATAAACTATTCCTTCTAAATAAAAGGTTAATACTGTAATCAGAAATTACTTTTTAAAATCAGTCACTTGAAAAAGAACAAGTTGAGACTATGGGGAAGACTATGGAATATTCCATATTTTGAATATGGCTTTGATCAGAAACACATTTTAATCACAATCTCTACATTCATCCATGTATGTAAATATGTACACATACACACACACCTAAAACAGAACTTCAGCAGACAATGTTTACCATGACTATGAACAATGCTAGCTGACACTTCTGTTATAAATCAAAACAAAGTCAAAACCCATTTAAATTACTTCACAATCACTGATGGGTCACAACCCTTTCCAAACTCTGCACAAAGCTGTTAGCTGAGACTATCTAGTCACCTTAGGTATAAACTCCGACAGGGGGAAAAAACTTTTAAAAATTGTGTATGATTTTTATTTTTATTTTACTTATTTATCTGCTTGTTTTGTTTTGTTTTGTTTTGTTTCCGTTTGGTTTGGTTTGGTTTGGTTTTGAGACAGGGTCTCACTGTGTAGTTTAGGCTGACCTTTAGCTCACTAGGTAGCCAGACTGGCCTCCAACTTGTAGCAATCCACCAAAATAAGCCTCCCAAGTACTCGGATTATAGGTGTGAACCACCGCAGCTGGCTTAAAATTCTGTATGATTTTTAAAAGATAATTTTCCCAAAGGTTGTCATTTACATAAAGATTAAGAATACTAACACATTTCCCCAATAAATTCAAGACTAAATTTCATTCACCACTACTTTCCCATTAAGGATATTTAAGATTACTTGAATTATTTTGAAAACACCAACACCCAGAGGTAAGAATCGCATACTCCCAATACTGCGGATGGGAGTGGACGGAGCTGCATACTCTTCTGGACAGCAACATAAGGTTGGGGCAAAGATCAGGCAAGAGAAATGAACACAGTACTGTCTTATAAACGTTAAAAGCTGGGAAAAGGGAAACCATAAATATATAACAACAGGACTTAGCCCAAACAATTGAGTAACATTTGGCAATTAGGAATTATAATTCAGACAAATATTGACACTGCTAACATGTAACAATTTTTCAATAAAGGGAGGGGGAAGGCATTTTTAAAAAGTAGTTATAAACCACAACTGTAAAAGGAGCTGGCATGATATACACCAAAGGAGTTAATAATGGGGAACCATGAGGAGTTTACTTTCTTCTCTTGGCTTATATACCGTTCTAATAACTAATCATCTTATAATAAGAGCAGGATAAATTCTGTGCTACTACATATACAACTCTCCGGAGTTAGTAATTTTTTGTAAAAGTGACTCAGCAAATAAATCTATTACTGTACTTGCTAACACAGAAATAGTCTTACCTGATAATTTTAGGGGTGAATATTTTACTACAAATCATCATTAGAGAAGTGTTTATTATGCAAAAGGTGGTAATTGTTCCATGTTCCAATCAAAGAAAAGAATTTGGAAAAGAACATAAAAATCTGTAAAGCTGACTGCTGAGGTTGTCAAAAGTAACTCACTTTGAAGAGAAAAACACATTTGGGGTTTCACTGCTTGTTCTGGGATACAAGAAACGATTATATTATAAAGCATATAAGCTTTAAAAGATTCATAAGGTTGACTTGTAACTGTGGATCATAACAAGGTACTTGTTCTTAGGTTCCAAAAAAGGAGATGGGAGAAGCATCTGAAACAAGTAACTTAAGTTTCCTTTCTACCACAGCCAAGAAGTAAGACTGGTAATTAGTGCCTCATCCCTCAACCAAAAGAACCTTGCTCCTGGGCACCTGTAGGTAACTTGCAAATGTTGTCAATCTGTGAAAGTTTACTATGTCTATAAATTGTCTATTAAGGATAACTGAAATGTATATGGATGTCTTGGGTATCACTACATGCCTCTTTAATAAACTGAGTACAGACACTAACACATAATACAAATACAAATTAAATTGTACATGTAAATTGCAAAGGTACAATTAAATTGTTCCATGACACACCTACTTCCAAGACTATTCATTTCAGAAGTCCAACTACAGCTGGGATTGTTCACGTGCTATCTTATGTGCTTCTTCTATAATCTATGTTCTTATGTTCTGTGTTCTATTTTATGTGAAAAAATAGAAGTAGGAGCCAGCAAGACGCATCTGAAGCAATGCACAGAGGAAAATGTATAGTTTTAAGTTCCCATTAAAAAAGAAAAGGTTAAGAGCAGAATCAATATAACAAAGTATGTTCAAGACTGCTACAAGAAAAACTGCAAAACAATGCTTAAGTAAAGGTGAAGGTATAAATTATAGAGATATACCTATGTTTATGGATTGTAAGATTTGACATTTGTCGAAACATGAATTATCTCCAAAATGATCTTTATATTCAACTTGGTTCTGATCAAAATCCAAGCAGCCATTGTCCTAGAATATGATGACTTCATTTAAAAAAATAATTTAAAAACTTAATGGACCTAGAATAATCAAATTTTTAAAAGCAGCAATCAAATCATCCCATCTCCAATGGTTTTAGTAGCTCGCAGCCAAGGATTTGCTTCTCAGGCCACCACTGGATTAAGCCTCATGTATGAAGGGGCTTTAGGGACCCTCTGAGCACACTGCTGTGTCTGATTCATCCTTGAGGGAATGGTGGTGACAGGTAGACTGTGGCAGTCAGAGGAAGAGAAATTTTGAGTATTTTGTTGGTGGTGGGATGGTAGTTTGTTTTTTAACTTAAAAAAAAAAAACTGAAAGAAAAGAAAGACAAAAAGGAGACCCTTATGCTCCAAAATAAAATTCAGAAGACTTTATTGGTGCTAAATTGATACGACTGAGAAAATCGTTTAGGAAAATATTTTTGAAAAAATGAGAACCACATTCACCAGTGGTAGACATAGAAATCTACAATATTCAGGATTCCAATTTTAGACCTTCTAATGATGTGACTATAAAGAGCTAGCTTTATATTAGAGCCCTGGTTCTAATACAGACCTTGGTTCATGTCACAGGGGAACCCAAATCATGAAATTTGCCCAAAGGGAAGGAGAATACAGTTAGCAAAATTAAGAATACTCACCTGGAAAGGGTGAAAGTGCAGACTGTTATCTGGAGATGTAAGTGTATGTTCTGGAAGGAGAACGTGTCTCGTTCTGGGCACTGGGAGGCACATTTAAGAAATCCCAAATCAAAATAGTGTCATCATGGGAGCTGCTGATGATCTGAAACTCATCAAACTGTAGCCGAAACACACGACCAGAATGTTCCTACAAAATATAACAACTTAATGAATAAAATAAGATCTTTACAATTCCTCACAGCTCACAATGAAAGCACAAGATGAAAATACAGCCACTCATCCAGGTTTCCCAAATAATTTCCCAAGGTTTATCAGACCTTGGCCTTTATCCTAAGAATGAATTCTTTTATTTTCCTTCTAGATTTTTCTTTCATTGAACTTTGTATCCTAGATCCTGGCCCATTAATATGTCAAAGAAGAAAAATGATGTGAGCGTCTCACAATAGGCCTTAGAATTTTAAGGTAAACAATATTTCACACCATTGTTGATATGCCATAAATACTAGAACCAGAAAAATAATTTGTTTTCTAACATGACTAAGAATATCTGTCTCAAACAACAGCTGATACCAAAACTCATGGTGAAACATTACCATTAAAATCATGAAAAAAACAAGAATGGCCCTAACCATAATTCTGCATGTCCTGGCCAAAGTAAGAAGTAAAGAAACAGAAACAAAAGATAAAACTACAAAAAATAAGGAAAATCTAACACTATGTTCCTAAAAAATACAACAGATCAACTTGACAACTAGAAGTGATCAGCTTAGTAAAGTTGCTCAAATATCCTTAACATGTAAAAATTAAATATTTAATTTAGCCTTAAACAAGAAATTTTGTCATTTGCATTGACATGGATGGATCTGAAGGACCTTATAATAAGTGAAATAAGCCAGGCGCAGAAAGACAAAGACCAGAGGGAGGAGGTAAACATGGCCGAACAGTAAGCAGCAGAGTAAACAGTCTCTGAGAGAAACAGTTCAGATGCTGGAATGTAACATCATGGAGAGGACAAGAAGGAAGGAAGTGGGTCCCCTGAACCAAGGAAGAATCTAAAATATGACTCGAAGCCCACCAAGAGAATAAAAAGAATTTAAACGAACAAGAAGGTGGTGGCTGGCAGCGCCTCAGCCTGGAGCCGGATTCACCCCGCCAGAAGACCCGCTGAGCCTGGAGACGC
>RJWT010044291.1:0-11809 GCA_004365215.1 Cuniculus paca
ATATGTGTAGCCACACACATACATACATATACATGTACACCAAGAAAACACCTTTTATTTTGTTTTTAAACAACAGCACTCATTTACTAGTGGGTCAGTTGTAAGCACTGCCTGTGTACCACACAGCTTCTCAAACCTTGGAATGAAGTGGATGCTGCCACCTATTTCTGATTCATGCAGAATTCTGCATGCTACTTGTTTTTTAATCTCAGCAATCAAAGAAAACTCAACTTTGTAGACATAACATTACTAAGAGGAATGTAGTACAATCTAAAATTGAAACCGTCAGTGTCCTCAAGCTAGTAATTTCCCAGTGTTCTACAGATATTAAGGATTGCCTTGTTTTCCTTGAAAATTTAGAGTATCCTGCTGTGCCCCTGTGAGTTCCCTGAGGTGTCCTGCAGGCCCTTGGCACACAGTATCATCTTTGTGGACTGCAGGAAATTTTATGTTAACCTTAACACACATTCTCCAAGCAAAAAAGGATTCAGGGCAGGCACTGACACAGTCCCTTTCTTTCCTCAAATCTGCTTCTCCTCACTGCAAGGCACTGAATTACCAAGACTGTATAGTTTTCCAAAGTCATTTCCATTGTAAACCTCCCATACTCGTGAACCTACTGTGGGTTCCCTTAGTCTTGTTGGATTTAAGTTCCAAATCTGGCCTAGACTTGAGCTGCTCCACTATCTCTTCCATTTGTTCTCCAGCTCCTTGCTCCAACTCCCCATGAACCAGCCCCTCACTCTAGCAGCCCTGGAAGTCTTTTTCCCAGGCCTTTGTTGCACAATTCTCAAGGGCTTTGCTATTTCTCATCATATAATGCGTTCCACCTTTTTAGTGTCTGTGCATGCCTCTTGCTCTTTCAGGGAGTAAACTGAACACAGCTTATCAGTGCCTTGGGGTACCTGAGTGTGAGCGGCCTACCAGATGCCTGTGTCATCTCCTTATTAGCCATATAATCTTAAATTGCCAAATTTCATATGCTTCTGCTTCCTTAACTGCAAAAGGTGAAGAATATTACCTACCATCAAGGGTTTTCCAGAGGACCAAAAAGTTACTGTAGGATTCTTTATCAGTGTCTCACATGCTGGAAGTGTTCAATAACAGCTAACTTCAGTTATTGTTGTTGGGTTTTTATTTTAATTACAGATGGCCCCTGTAAATTTATTTTAATTACAGATATGCTTGTTTTTCTAAAACTATGGTGAAATTTTCTCCTCAAAGACAAGTACCAATGCATTTCAAATTTTGACATTTGGCTTGACTGGAAAAATAAAGTATTTTCATAGACAAAAGTAAAAGAATCATGTAAATCGAGGCATGACTTAAACAGCATTGTGAGTTTTTTGTAAATGAAGTTTGGCCACATGACTTTTACCCATATGATTTGGTGGAAATTTATTTTTTAAAATGTCAACAAATCTACCTGGAAGCCTTCTAAAATACTTCTCTACTCTCTTAAAAAGAAGCTACTTACTGTGCATGAATTAAACTAATTTTGACTCATTACTATCAACATTAACATCCATTACCATGCAGTAATTCTTTTTCATGACCCCCCCAACTCCATCCCATCTGCCACTTCTCTTCTTGTCGTGTTTCCCTGGAGCTATCTCTTCCCATAAGTCACAGGAAGGGGGCCTAGAAACATTAAGGTTAGAGCCTCACTTTTCAAGGAAGAGGTTTGTTCACTCTCACGATAGATTACTCCTGAGAGAGCACATAACTGGGCTTGGTAAAGGACAGAATGGTAATTTGGAACCAAGAAGGCCACAGAAATAATGAACCACTGGTTCATAAAGCAGGACTTTGCAGTGCCTATTCAAAATTACCAAAGTTTTAGATGTTTTTCATGCTTTGGTTCTGAAGACAGGATGTTACGAGTATATGAACTACAGAAAAGTGAAATGCTTCCTGGTATTTAGAGTATGGTGCTTTAAAATGATAGGGTTGGGAGTGACATCTGCAAATGGAAGAATCCACTTGCGTAGAGCAGTGCTCCATTTCGTTAATATGCTCCAAATACTTCATTTGAAGAAAAGGATCCAAAGAGCCCTCTACCTTCAAAATATGAATCAACTGCCTTAAATCTGTGAGGCAGCACTTGCCTTCAGTGATACATGATGAATTCAGTCACACAAATTCATGAGACCATGTTGTATGGTTCTGTGCCTCCAGGAAAGTGAATACTCATTCATAGTGAGCATCTATTACTTGTAAAGCCTTCTTGTGTGCATTAAACAGCTGTTACATATGGAAGAAATCTGTAGGACTGTTCATTTCATATACTCATGGGGCGATGTGACAAATCAGCAGAGGTTGCTGCATCATAAATGCCTGGAAGTTTAACTCACAGCAAGAACATGAGCAGTGCCCTTGCACAGAGCATCACAATAAGCTGCCATGATGGTGTTATAAAGTCCACCATGCTGGCCGATGTGAGACACCCACTTGTCAAGGCCATGTTATCCCGTTGTTTGATCAAACACCAGTGTAAGTGCTGTCGTGAAGATATTTTTTAGATATGATTAACATTTAAATCAGTAGATACTGAGGAAAGCATATTATCTTCTAATCAGCTGAAAACCTTAAGAGAAAAGACAGAGGTCCTTTGAAGAAGGGTGAGATTTTGCCTCAGCTCACCTTTGAAACTTAAGAATGCAACATTAGCTCTTCTCTGGGTCTCCGGTCTGCCAGCTGTCCTGCAGATTGTGGACTTGTTAATCCCTGCATTCATGTAAGCCGAATTCTTAAAAATTCCAAAGAAATATCACTCTCTCTCTCTCTCTCTCTCTCTCTCACACACACACACACACACACACACACACACACACACACACAAGTCTTAGTGATTCTGTTTCTTTGGAAATCCCCGTTTGATACACTACCAACTACGTAATAGCTACTTTCAATTTGGCTATTCTCTCTGGCTGAGTATGAATTTTCCTTTTCAAATATACAAGCCTATAAATTGATGTGTTACACCTATCTAGGAGACCCGAAAGCCTTCAATACATGGTCTTTAACAGTCTTTTCCCTTGGGTCAACTTCATTCCAAAATATTTTTAGTAGTACTTAAGTCAAAACAAACCAAAACAATAACATAGAATCCATGATGCCTTCTAGAATATTCTGTGTTAATCCATCCTAGAAGAAATGTAAAAGCTCTTCTGTTTTTCTGTGAGGATGCCACTACTGCCATGTTCAAGATACAACCTTGCAGTGTCCAGATGGAGAGAGAAGTGAGCTATGCTAGAACACATTCATTGTGCCTACCTGATAAAGCTTCAACCCGCAGTGCAGGCAACCAAAAGCTCTAGTAAAACTTTACTTCTCTAGAGAAATGCTTTTTTGTCTCGTCCCTCTCTCAGAATTAAGATGACCTTCAAGTAAAGTCCTGACTATCTTTTCGGGTAGTAGAATATTTAGTCAGCTATAGTTTGTGTTTTCCTTCCACATTTCCTTAGAACAAGAAAAAGAGCAGCATACAAAGAAGAGGGAAATTCCCTGCCCCTAAAAGTGTGAGGGTTACCCTGAGAAATGCACAAGACATATAGCAGTAGATTAGTCATAGGAACATAGGGATTATGTGAAAGGGCAGAAAAAAAGTAAAATTGAGAAATTAAGATAAAGTTCTAGCAAGGACACAATAATTCACATCCATTCTAAAACAAGATATCTATAAACATTTGCAAAACTTGGAGCAGTTTTGTTTTGTTTTATGTCAGATCAGCAATTTAGGTAATATTTTTTCCTTACAAAATAGAACCATCAGTTTTGTCTAGATCTTCAAATTATGCAAGTAAATGGTTGGGTGAATTTCATTTAATCATCTAAGGATTTATGCTGAAATTTACTTCAGGCAGATAAGGTAGATGCACAAGGATATGTCAAACTCTCCAGTGGCTTATGATGAATTCTTAGAGGATGAAACTACTCTCTGTTGTTTGTAGATAAGGACTTCTCAAAGTGGTCTGTGCATTTAAGAAATAAAGTGAATGGAAAATTTCTCTAAGTAGGGCATATTTCTGATGACTAAGATTAGTACATTATGTCTACTCCAAACTAAGTTAATAATGGATTGTTCCCAGATAAGCACTCCAAAAATGGGCTATATGTAACTTAGAGCTGAAATAGCAGACATAAATTAACTAATTCAGCTCACTATAGAACTGGTCCAAAGAAACTAAAAAGAAAAAAATTCCCAAAAGACCCAAAAAATAATTGACTGGGATAGCACAACTTTCATCAAGCGATCACATATAGGTCATTAATAATTGCAGGAAACGACTAACCCATTCACAGTTTCTGTGGAACAGTAAATGGTGTGGAATCTGAATTGCATAATGCAGTTTATCTTTCAAATTTTCTTCTTTTTCATGATCCAAGTGAAAAATCCAGAGCTCATTAAGTGAGAAGAAAACAAAACTATGCGGGATCATAAATTTGCAGAGTTGTGTTGGAAAGCACATCTTGAAGGTGGCACAACTTTGATTGATGAGGAAAATCTCTCAAAATTATTGTAAACAATTTTTCATTAAAGATTTTTAAGTCTGTGATTTTGTTTTCAACAAAAGTCCTACTGTTTTTAAAAGGGTCTCTGAGGGTTGAAAAGATCGAATTCAAGAAGCAAAATTCAAACATTGTTTTACCTGGAATTCAAAGCAGCATATAGTGTTCTGTGTTTTGTCTCCTTCCATGGGAAATCTATGCTAGTAGGACTGTGCATTTCTTTACATCAAGATTGCAAACATTTGAAAATGCTAGAGTTCTTCAAAGTATAATTAAAACTATAAATTGGAAATGGAAAACCTCAGCTTTCCTCTCATAAAAATGGTAACTACAGCTTACTTGGACTTACTTCACTTAGAATATATGGGTGTTCATTGACATAAAGGGGACAGATAGGCCATTTTTGGGGTAGAAGATGGAAGGAAGACCAGGCTTGAAAACAGAAATGCACAAGGGAACTGTTTCTTCAGGAGACATTTTGTATTATGAAAATACTTTCCTAAGTGGCTTCGTACTATTAGAAAGAAATCAGTTCTTGTAATTGTAAAACAAAGAGCCCAGAGAATGAGTCAAAATCCTTTATTTGTAGTGAGGGCTCCTTTATTTCCTGGCAATACTCATAGAGGTTTGTTCCACATCACCTTAACTCAATGTTAAGTTGTCAAATAGAGAGAGTATCTTGTCTAAATATTTTATTGAGTTGAGGAAAAGGAAAGTGAGATGCTGTATAAAAAAGACTCCTTAAAGGTTAAAAAATAACCCTACTTCATTGCAATATTTTCCTGCTCTGATTCTTCATAAAAATATCCTCCACTTCAATAGTTTTTTAGATCATGTAGTTCATTTTCTTTTTCCCATTTCAACAGCAAAGCAAATGTTGCATAGACTCCGAAGGAGAAAACAAATCTCTTCTAGCAGGTTCTTGAATTTGCTACTCAGTCATATTCTATTCAGATGAAAGTCAAATTGCTTCTTGGGAGTTTGGAGCCCCATGAAAGTAGCCAAGGGTTGGTTGTGTTAAAGTTGAAGATGAACATGCTTACAGCACAGGAAAATTCCCTCCACAACTTCTTCACTTGGAATCTGTGTTCAACCTCCATTGCAAATTCGTTCAACATCTCACCTTAAGTCACGAAGTGTAGAATAGAAAACAAAATTGCATTACCTTAGTAGACAGAGGGAGACAGAACTTCTTATGGAGAGCCATTGCTTTTCCCTCAAGTTATGGCTGGAAGGACCTTCAGAAATTATCCAATCCAGTGGTTTCCAAATATTTTTGGTACAAAATCTGTTTAGCAAATGAGGTCCTAAACTTTAATCTATAAGATAGGATGCAGCTGGATCTGCTTGGTTGACACAGGGGAGGAAGAAGTCCAACCGTTCAGCCCCCTCAAATGCCCCTCCGGACCACAGTCGCATCTTCTGAACTACAGAGCTCTGTGCAGTGCAGCCTGGAAGGAACTCATCTCCTCCCTTGTGCTATGATCAAGAGATATTTATCCTCTTTCTTGGCAGGAGAACCAGCACCAACCACCACAGGCTACACCTAGTGCTCATCCGATTACATGAGCCCTTCTTTATTTTCCTTCCAGTTTCTCATTTCCCCTAAACACAAATGACTCAGTGAAGCTTCTGGAAGCATACTCCAGGGGAACCTGGGGACAGGGAAAACGTAAAATTTGCAGACATAATTGAAGAGATGGACTTATGTGCACCTATAAATAAGATTCACGTGAGAGAATGAGAAGAATAAAATTGTGTCTATTTACAAATATCTTTAACATATGGCTGAAGAGAAGATAGTTAGTCCTCACATCTGCTTCTGCATTTGACTTACTGTGTCATCACACAGTGCTCAGCCATTGGCAGAAGCTCACAAGAGCATGAGGAGAAAAGACAAATGGCATTTTAGCAGTGGTATGGAAATTATACCCAACAAGGGTCTCTGGGATCCAGAACATTCTCAGATGACAATTTATAGATGGTCAGTTTGGAAAGAGCACATATGATATCACGAGGATCAAGTCAAGTCAGGTAAGGATGGCAAAGATAGCACTTCTGAGTCCATCTTTCTCGTTTTTTCTTGGAAACATAAAAATAAAGTAAAAAAATTACAATGACAAACAAACAAAAAAACAAGTGACAACTAGAGAGCTAAAATGGTGTTTGAAACTCAAGTTGATCTAAATGATTCACTCTGGGAAGGAAAAAAATATATATATTTGGCTCATTTACTTTTAGATGTAAAAAGAGAATGAAGAGTAAGTTATCTTTCTAGTTAAATAAACATAAATGAAATAAAAGGTCATTGGCACCACTCCAACTGCAAAATCCAAGAGAGGATCATTGCCACACAGTAGAAGAACCAGCAGTGTGAGAACAAGAGTCCAATTTTTAATCCAGTTTTGTAAAAAACCTATTTTACTTAGGGATAAGTTAAGCTGTTTAAGGACCTTTGCGATTTACTACAATGTGCAGTAAATTTTATGTGTCCCATGACAGGCAGGTAGAATTTAAGAGTCATCTCTGTAATGACTTATGAACATTCAGTGAGGACATTAGACTGAACAATAAACCTTCCGACTGGTTCTGTTCCCTTGAAAAATGGGTTAAGTGTTATACCAGTCCACTTGTCACGTTCATGTAATGAGACCATTGTGTGCTCCCTACATCAAAAGTCTCACATACAAAACCACATGCCCACAAAACAATCTGAGGAGGTCCAGAGGGTATGAGGAGAAGCAGATGCTAAGAAGGTCCTAGCCTGAGAACCCTGCTCTCACCCTTAAGCCATGTCAGGCTTGGCCTCAGACAGTCCTGCATTCTGTGGAAAGTTCCACAAAGTTCCACTTAGTGCAGAATAACCACAATGCATTTTAAAATCTGAAGATACACTCCTGTCTTTTCTTTTTTGTTTTTGTTTTTGTTCAAAGCAAAAGGCTAAAAGAAAAAAAATGCCGTATTAGAAATTCAACTTGTGTAACCTTAGGTAAGAAAAAAAAACAATCATATGAAACCAAACGTATTTGTCAACTTTGCCTTTCAATGCACAGCAAATCATAAATTTTCAAAGGACTATAAGTAGTACCTTGTTAGGGAGAAAATTGCTTTCAGAAATAAAAAGAAAAGAAGAAAAGACAAAAACTTCTTTAAATGTAATTTGCTCTTGCTTCTACCCTGTCTTTGTAAAAACCACTTCAATCTAATAGAAATATGAATACTTTTGAAGTTGAAAGAAGTTTCTAAGAGAAGTATCTCTTTGATTACTTTTGAAGCTCCAAGCCTCCAATATTTATTTTTATGATCAAAATGTTCCTGTGACAGATACAACATTAGCATTTGCAAAATCTAATTGAGACATCAACAGTGGAATGATGCAATCACACACAAATAGAATGCCCCAGCAAGAAGAAAGTGTCAGGTGAATAGTGACACGGATCAGAATCCTGCTGGCATTTAGGGATCACTGTAATATGGAAACACAGTGAAGCAAGCAGGGGAAAAAAAATGGTAAGTAAGTGTTTCTTAGAGAAGCAGTGCTCTGGAAAATTTACATTACCCCTTTCATTTTTCTAAACTAAAAATACACAGTGTAGTTTTACTGGAAAAAAATTCGTGTGCATATTTTTAATAGAGGAACTAGTTGGTCATGTAAATTACCCATCAGGGAACACAAAGAAGAAAAGACCCGCTGCAGAGCTCACATGACCTCAATGAAAGCTGACATAACACAGAGGTGAGAATTTGCTGTGTTCTGTCGCTGGTGCCAGCTGATCAATACCAGAAGACTGTCCCCTTCTAGGGTAGTGACAGGGGCAATGGCACTAGGGTGGATTTTCTCAGTGTAGTTAAGTGATTGAGAAAATGTGAGTGTAAAAGTGTTAAACTTGATGAGAGGTCAGGGAAGTAGAGGATTTCTGCCCCATTTCCTAGCAAAGTTCGCCACTAGTAAAGTTGGAGTCTATCAGCCTCCATATCTTATCTGTGATGTATGCTGGTGATAATGACATACTTAAGAGCATCAAAACAAGATGTAGGAATATGAAGCCTGCCTTTTAGGGTGTCTGTTTTTTTCCTTTCTTTCTTATGGAGGGTCAGCTGGCATTCTCTGGGCATCAGTTCAGTCATGTGATCGTCTGCACACCAATATCCCAAGTTTTATAAATCTTTATTGTAATCCTTAACCAAGACTTGTGACAAACACGGTATTTGCTTGATAAATATAAAATATACACACCACCCTCATATTTAAGATTCTTTCTACCATGTACATGCAAGGAATTTTCACAGGCTCATAAGAATGTCTGTTGACTGGTTTTTCAGAAAGAATTGATCGATGCTCTCGTATTCTCTACTCTGGGCCATGAGAACATGAGTGAGACCTAGTATCAAACATTTTCTCCCTCTTCCCCTGACTCCAAAGCATGACTTACTTCTGTTTGCCTAACATCTTTTTTCCACCCCCCGCCACTGCACCCCTGAGGGCTGTATACACATTTGTTTGGGGACAGCACTTGCATTCACTTTTATTTTTCATGAATTGCTTAGGAAGTTTCTCTTTTTTGTCTTCCATCAGCACCAACCTGTCTCCTGGATACAGAATGCTTCTGGGTTTTCTTCCAACAACTTCTTGGCATAACTGAAGCCTCTTGCTGGCCCTAAAGAATCCTGTCACTTGAGTTTCCTGGCACAGTGCCTCTGTGAAAGCATACCCCAAAGAAGCAGACCTCTTCTTCTGGTGCTTTCTGGTTTCTCTAGGTGTAAAAATTCCCCTCGCAGCAAAGGACTGTTATGGGAAGCAGCAGAAGCTCCTTTTATCTTGAGCTTTTCTCTTTCTGGGCATTGCTTAGAAATGATGCTGAAATTTATAAAGCACTATAACATTGGGCTTATTTTTAATCCACCATTGGGTGCTGTGGCAATAAAAGTTCAGGCAATGATGAAGCAACTTGCAATAAAGCTGTATCTTATTGCTGTAGAACTATACCACATAAGCCCTACTCTAAAATCAGCTGGACTGTAACTCCAGGGAACCAACAAGGAAGGACATGAAAGTAATTTCCTCTTTTGTATAATTACCCTTTTTTAATTAATAAAAAAAGTTTTAAATGTGATTTTCAGATATTTTCTAACTTGTAACATTACATAAGACTTAGGGAAAAAAACCATTTAAATGCTACTACAATAATTTGTGTTTATTTCCTGATACACTAAGCATGTTCTTTTGTATCTTGATTTTTTTAAACTTAAACATACTCTACACATACCTTTCAGGAGTCCATAAGCTCTTTTTAACTGTCCTTCCTCAATGAGATTCTCTTTTGTTATTTCATTTCTGAGTTATCCTCATCGATATAAAATCATGAGTTCTCTTTTCCACTGTTTCATTGAGTCTATTGCTTTGATAAAGACTTAGAAGCTTAAGTGGTGGGGACAAAGAGCCGTGGCAAACAGCACTAAGTAACATATTTTCAGGGGCATGTCTGCTACCATGGAATCCTTTCCAGTATCTCAACATGGCAGTACCACCCTGGCCCATAGTATCTGATAGTGTGACAGAGTCCCCTGGCCTCTTAGGAAGTAGAATGAATGAATTCAACCAACTCCAGAATACCTAAAAAAGAATACCATTTTTGAGGGAAGCCACAGGTGATTTGTCTTTCAAATCTTGACTAAATTTGAATCAAGATACTTGAAGTAAATCACTTCATTAATATTTCACCAGCACTAACTTCTGATATTGAATGATATGAGGGTTGAATGATATGATAGCCGTTGAATGATAAGAGATCTGGTGACATGCCTCAGCCAGTGTCTTCTGATAGCCCAGCTCTAGACCTTCTTCATCATCCACATAGGCTTTGCAGCCTGGCCATTTTCCTAGTGATACTAAAGCACATAGCCAACAGCTCATGCAAGGTTCTATCCCCGTCGGCCTCAACAGGAACAGAGAAATGCAGGCACATTGTAAGGAAGGGCTAGTGCTGGCTGTTGACTCAAATTGTAAGTAAATGTCAGTCTAGTTTTTGCATCACAAATTTGAACTGGATTGAGGACATTTGGACACATTTTCAAATTTTTAATACTGTCAAAATTTCCTTTCCTAAAAAAAAATTTCCTTTCTAAATATCAGTTCAAAAATATTCTCTAACATCATCGTCAAAAATTAATTTTGGATGGATAAAAGAGTGAAGAGTAGAAAAAAATGATAGTTATCTTTAAGATACAAAAGAAAATTAGGATAAGTTTATTTGATATTGGGATAAGGAATGGCTGTTTAAGCTTTATGTAAAGGGAAAATCACAAAAGACTGGGCTAAATATTAATCCTCCTATTTATCAGCACTGCAAACAAAATTAAAGTCCATCAAACAAAATTAAAGTTGCTGACAGCATATTTGCAACCAACATGACATTGTTAGTAACCTTAAACTATAAATAATAAAATAAAAGTAGCAATGATAACTTAATAGATAAATACAAAAAGATCATAAACAAAACATTCAGAAAAGAATAAAAATGTCAGAAAAGTGGGAAATAAATGCATCTTCCCAGAAGGGAGAAGATGGAGTAGACATATTTTTCTCAATTCCTCCACAAATTCAACTAAAAACACTGGCTCTTTTCCAAAAAGCAAACACTGAGTCCATGAATGTTGGAAACAGGAAAGCTAGACATTTGGGACCCTAAAGAACAAAACTGTTGTTAATTTCCTGGGTTTTCTTTTTCTTATGTATTCCAGACATTGGAGCTAAACCTGGAATCAACCTGGAATCAACGAACACAGAAAAGAAAAAGTCCACACAAAAGCCCACTCTCTGTAGTAGCAGGACAAGGAAAAGAGCAGCCAGAGGAGTTGTAGTTAGCCTCTGTCCTAGTCAAGAACCAATTGACAAAGACCAACGGAGAGCTAGACCTGTGTTCCCTTCAACAGCAATGAAGTGTCCCTTTCACTCCCTGCTGGGGTCAGGCAGAGCATGCCTATTGGAGTTGGGGCTTCCATCATGGCCCAGCTGGTAAGGACAGCCTTTTTCTATGGTTTCAGTGGGGTTTATTAACAAGGCATCCCTACCCTTCCCAGCAAAGCGTGCACCAATGGAGGCCTCACAGGAGCCAGAAATAACCTTTCTCATCAAACAGCAGCTAAGTGTCCATTTGCTACTGTGAGTGACTGAAAAATCTTTCAAATTCAGCAAAAGATATAATCCTACAGAGAAGTAAAACAAACCTCAAACAGGGCAAGCACAAAGAAACTCATACCAAGTTGCAGCACAGTCAAATTTCTGAAAACTAAAGAT
>RJWT010044292.1:0-11811 GCA_004365215.1 Cuniculus paca
CTCAAGTAAATATAAGATATTTTATGCAAACTACAGAGAATTTAAAAAATACTTCTCTAAATTACACAAAAAATGAGAAAGGAATCAAGACTTATTAATATAAAAATTATTTTGAAAGTGCAAAGAAGGCATTGAGAAACAGAAAAACAGTCAAAAGAAGTACAGAGCCAACCTGTCAAAAACCCTAAAAAATGGCAATTGTAAATCTTTTTCAATCAATAGTTACTTTAACTCTAAACGGATTAAACTCTTCAGTCAAAAAACTGAGTAGGTGAATGAGTTTTTTTTAAACACAGAACAAATCCCAGTAATATATTTTTTATAAGACATTCAGATTTAAGCACACACAGACTGAAAGTGAAAAGATAGTTAATGTAAATAAAAAGCCAAAAGAAATCAGGTGGTTCTATTTAAATGAGGTAGTCTGCTACTCAAAAACTATTAGAAGAGATAAAGAAGGATACTTTATAATGATAACAATATCAATCAACCAGGACGATAAGCCAATTATATGTCACTTAGCACAGAACAATTAAATGTATAGAATGAGCATTGAAAGAAGCAAATAGTAATACAATGATGATAGACTTCAATATTAGACAGAAGAGCAATAAATAGAGGATTAGAAGAGCCTTATAGACCAAGTGGTCCTAATCCTGCTATAATAACATTTCACCTGATGACAGCATAATGCACATTCTTCTCAAGGGTACATAGATCCTCCAATAAGAATTCCACGACAGGTCAGAATGTGATCATAGTAAAGTTAAGGTGATCAAGTTCATACCAGATATCGTTCCTGATCACAATGGAATGCAATTAGAAATCACCAGTAGAAGGAAAACTGCAAAAATTTACAAGTATCTGAATATCAAGACAAACGTTTTAAATAACAAGGTTAAAGAAAAAAGTAAAAGGAAATTTAGAAAATGCCTTAAGAAAAAACAAAATCTACCACAACATATGAGATAAAACCAAAACAAATTCTAAGATAGAAGTTCATTGTAATAAATGCCAACATTAAAAAAGAACAAATCTTAAATAAACAACATAATTTATGGCTTAAGGAACTACAAAACGAATCAACTAAACCCAAAGTTAATAGAAGGAAGAAAATACCAAAAAATTCAGTAAAAATAAATGAAATAAAATGGATTACTAGAGACTTTCACAAATCTTTGTATACCAACAAGTTGGATAACGTAAGTGGGAAATGGATAAATTCCCAGAAATATACTACCTGGCAAAAATATATCATTAAGAAATAGAAAACATGAATAACATATCTCTATCATGTTGAGTAAGTAAAGTAAAACCTCCTAACTAGGAAAAGTCAACACTAGATAACTTCAGAGTGTATGATTCCAAACATTTAAAGGAGAACTGGTGGTAATCCTTCTTATAATCTTCCAAAAAACTCATTTTATGAGGGCAGAATTATTTTACTAAAATTAGATAAAGGCACTGTACGAAAACCGTACACAAATATCCCTAATGAATACAGATGAAAAAAAGCCCTCAACAAAATATTACTGAATTCAACAGTACACTCAAGGATGACTATTATAGCCAGTTAGAATACAAGAATAAATCTATATATATATATCTATATATATATATATATAGATATATATATATAAAGGAATAACTACATTAACACAATAAAGTGTTAAAATGACATAATCTCAGTATATGCAGAAACAGCATTTGACAAAGTTCAGCAAACTAGAAACGGATGAAATACAGCTCAACATAATAATGACCATATATGACAATCTCGCAGCAAACATCATTCTCAACAGTATAAAGCTGATTAATTTTCCTCTAAAATCAATAATGAAGCAAGAATTTCTTCTAACTGCTTCTATCCAAATAGTTACTGGAAGTCTTAGCAAGAGCGATTTTGTAAAGAGAAAGAAATGAAACACTTTCAAATTAGATTGGAAGAAGTAGAATTGTCCTTATTTATTACTGACAGAGTTTTAGATATTAAAACATAGGGGACTCAATAAAAAACGCTTAGAACTAATAAAGTAAGTAAAGTTGCAGAATACAAAATAAGAAAGTCAATTCTGTTGTGATGGAGGCGGCCAGGACACCGTAATCTCTCTGGAGCAGCTGAGAAGGACCTGCCAGTTGAAGAGTCTTGCTAATCATGGATGCACAGCTGCAGCTCCGAGAGCACGCCAAACCCTGCACCTAATATCAATCTTCTGACACGAGAACACGTTTAACCTAGCACCGGTTACCAATCTTCCAGGACCAGATCAAGTGGGACCGCCTGGATCAACCGGCAAAGAGGACATACAAAGGTAAGATAGCAGCAACTGACTAGAAGACTATCCCCCTCTCGTTTTTGCGTTGGTCTGTTCTGTTTGCAGGACCTATCTTCGGTTTTTCTTTCGAAGTGACCTTCTTTCGCGGGCACTTCTTTTGTGCTTCTTTCCCTTTTTATTTTCTTCGTCTTATTTTTGCAGTAATCTTTCACATTCGACAATTGTCCTCACCAGTTCATTGAATGGGAAAATATGAACCGGGGAAGCACTACTTGGTCCCTACCGGACCTGAGAACTTTTCTTAAAACTAACAAAGTAACACAGGAAAGCCTTTCCTGAAACACGCTTGTTATCCAAAGCACTTTGCTTTGTAATCCAAAGCCTATTTCTCCCTAAGAAATAATAGAACCTCAGATGATACGTTTCACAACCCCACAATATTCATGTAACCATGGTTTCAATACTGTAATATACAAAATAATAAAATACAAAGATATACAGAAAAATAAACACATTAACCTGCACTTACCTTTGAAAACCTTCGCGGCTGGTGTGCAGGACAAAAGAGAGAAGCGGACAACTGCAGCCTATGGGCTCAGTGGAACCTTCTCTTCCTGCAACTTTAACAGGGGATTTAGCCCATGATCCTTGCTTTTGCCATCTTCTGAGGATTGTAGGGAAATGAGGCATCGCCATGCCCTTCAGCAGATTCATGAGTTGCACTACAACACGCTTATTTGGATGGCGCTTTTCTACAAAACCTTACACTGTTTCCCACATTTTACAGACCTCCCTAATCTCTTTGAACAGAGGTTTTCCTGTGCTTTTTTTTCTCTTTTGCAAATGAGCTCTCCACATCCTTCTGTTGTTGGGAGAGGGTCATTCATGGTCTCACAGCCATAGAGAGGAGAGAAAGGAATCACTCTCTCAGTTTTCATCATGTGACAGTCTGTGTCGTGTACCACTCATGTTGTAAGACACAGCCCGTTTATCAAGCTAAATATTTGCTCGCCTTGCTGAACACTAGTGAACGAGTTACTCCCAATCCAAGGTTTTACTGTCTAAAAAGAAAATTAGAAGAGTATTCCACTTATAATAGTACAAAATATAAAATATAAAATACTTGAGAATAAATTTAGCTAAGGAAGTAAAATACATGTATACAGAAAACTACAAAATATTATAGAAACAAGACAAATGTGGGAGGTTTAACATTAACATGACAATGTGCATACTCTTCAAAACTATCTACAGATTAAAAGTAATCCCTACGACTATTCCATTGAGAAATTTCACAAAAGTATGAAAACAATTCTAGAACTTATGTTAAACCACAAAACACTCAAATACCAAAGGAATCATGAGAAGGAAGGACATAGAAGAGGCATGGCATTTCTTGGTTTCAAAATATTTAATAAAGCTAGGCAAGATTGTACTTGTCTGTAATCTCAACACTTGGGAGGCTGAGGCAAAAGGTATGCCATGAAATCAAGGCCAATCTGAATTACATAGTGAGACTCTTTTTAAAAAATCTAACTCTAAATCTAAATCCGAACCTATATCAAGTTCATCTCCAAACTAGAAATATATAAATACTACAGAGACTCTAAAAAACAAATATATGTAACAAACTAGGAATCAAAATAGTTCATTAGTTTAAAAACAGGACTTACAGACCAATGTATCAAAATAGCCCAACATCTATCCACACACACAATCACCTGATCTTCAACAGGGTCACCAGGAACACACTACGGATGCTGAGAAAACTGTGCATCTACTTGCAAAAGAATGAGATTGGATGTTTTTCTTACACCATATCTGAAAATCAAGTTAAAATAGATTAAAGACTTAAACATAAGGCTTGAAACTGAAAGTTCTAGAAAAAAAATTCAAGGGAAAAAGCTTAATAATCTCTCTCTCTATATATATGCAGCTAAAAATAAATAAGTAGATAGGACTACCTTAACCTTTAACACTTGTACATAGCAATGAAACAGTTAACAAAATTAAAAGTCAGTCTATAAAGTGGTTGAAAATATTTCGAAACTACATGTTTGACAAAGGGTTAGTATCAAAATATATGAAAATATAAGTCCTACATCTCAATAATTCACATCTTATAACCTAATTTTTTTTAATGGACTAAGGACTTGAATAAACATTTCTTTAAAGAAGACAGCTAATGAGTAACAGTATCTTAAAAGACAGTTAATGTCCTTATTCATCAGGGAAATGCAAATCAAAAACACAGCGTGTTACCATCTCACATTTATCAGGACGGTGATTATTAAAAAGCAAAAGACAGCAGAGGATGGCCTCACTTGTATACTGGAAATAATGCAAAATTGTCCCATTTCTAGGCAAAACATTAAGAAACATCGCAAAAAATTGAAAGATAGACCATCAGTATGGTCCAGAAATCCTTCTTCTGGATGTTGGTCCAAAGAGCTGAAATTGAGAGCTCAAAGGTATATTAGCATTCTGAAGTTTATTGCAGCACTATTTATAGCAGTGAAAACAAAGAAATAACCTACACATCTACACACAGAGGAACAAATAAAAAAATACAGTCTACTATACAAATATATACGTGTGTGTGAAAAATATTCAACTTTTAAACAGAATGACGTTCTACAAAATGTGGAGAATTAGATGGCTCTCGAGGACATTATGCAAATGAAATAACCTAGTTTCAGAAAGAAAATACTTCGGGAACTTATTTACGGGATGTGTCTAAAAGAGTCAAATTTATAAAATCAGAGGGTGAGTTGGTGTTTATCCGAGGCTTGGACGGGGCTAGGAAAGTGAGTGTTACGAATGAGCAGTCATAAACTGCCGGCGCAGGAGAGGCAGCCCCGTGGCCCTGCAGCGAGCAGAGCCTGGCACTGTGCGGAGTGCCCTTGCATCCTCTGTTTAAAGGTTCGTTAAAGGAGGGCAGATCTCATGTCAAATGTTCCTTCTATGCTAATATTTTTAAGAGCCAAGATGTTACCTATAATTTTACCCAGATACCCTATCAAGTTGAAATATTCATTTATACCATTTTGTTCATACCTGCTGTAGTTTCCAAGGATCTGTGGGCTTTTGGAAGCAGGGTCATCTCGACTTCATAAAAATGGCAGGGAATTATTCTTGCCTCTTCAATGTTTTGCAAGCATTTGTGTAAGACTGAAATTTATTTCTTCCTTGAATTTTTGATAGAATTCATTGGTGAATGCAATTTTCTGGATATTTGATTATTGGAAGTTTTTTTTTTTAATCTATGAATTTAGGTTTTTGAACAGATACAGATGTGTTCGAGAACATTGTTTCTGAGTAAGCTTTCATCTTTTGAGAAGAAATTTGTCACATTATCTAAATTTTCCAATTAATATTGTTAATATAATAATACTTTTTCATTACTCCTTACTTTAACAATGTTTCTTGTTTGTTTGTTTGGATTTTAATTCCATACTATATTGAACCCAGGGTCTTCACACAGAGCTACATCCTTATATGCCTTATTTATTTATTTATTTATTTTTATTTTATTTATATTTTGGGACAGGGTCTTTCTCAGTGAATAAGTTGCCCAGGCTGGGTTTGAACATGTGATCTTCTTGCCTTTCCTTCCCCAAATGCTGAGATTACAGGAATGGATCGCTCTACCAAGCCCACCTTTGAATGTTAATATCTGTAGAAATTGTAGTGTAGGTTTTCCTTTTTAATCATCAGTTTGGCCAGAGGTATATCAATTTAGTGATCTCAAAGACACAACTCTGACTTTCATTGCTTTTTTATACTGGTCTCAATTTGTCTACTTCACTCACTTCTGTTCTTGTAATTTTCTTATGCTCTTTACTATGGGTATTTTAAAAAGTATTTCTCTATGTTTCTCTTTAACATTTTTAAGCAGGTGGAGTACAATTATTATAATTTTTATAATGTTTACTAACTCTAGCACCTGTGTTAGTTCTGGGTCGATTTTTCCTTCTCTCTGCAAGCATTTTAATTGTTCATTCTCTCTCATAGGTGTTGGATTTTTTTATTCCTATAAATGTTTTTGAGCTTTTATATGAAACTCAGTTTGGAAAACTGAAAATTGTTTAGCCTTTTCAAGCTCCACTTTTAAGATTTGCTAATGTGGTAAATGATCTAAGGCTAATATCGTACCATGACTGTGCTCATGCTCTCTGTAATTGTCCCAATATGTCACACACTGTGCAGTTTTACAAAAAACATAAAGTCCACCAACTTTCCTTACCTTCTCTTAGAAATCGTTATGCTTCATTGCCTAATTTTCAATGTCTTAAAGAATAATTATCTTAAGTATTTTATCTGATTTCTGTTTCAACAGGTAGACTAAATCTGGGCATCATTATCTCATCTTAGTCACAGGTGGAAATCTGTGGAAATATGTACATAACACTTAAAATTCTCATTTACTCAGAAAGTGTGAAACTCTGAGAATTAAATTGACATCTTGGGTTGCTCTTTAAATATTTTTGTAGGTACATCTAGAAGACTATATATATAATATATATATATATGAATGGGGGGGCAAAAATGTATACATACTTTAGGAGTTCACTGCACTAATAAATGTCTGGAAGCTCTAGGCCACCACTTTGAGCACCTCTTATAATTGTAGAGGCCATTAGTAACTTGGATTAACCTCGTGATGTCTTAATAAATTTAGTATTAAATATTTATTTGAGTTTTTCTTTTCCTAATGTATACTTTTTTTGTAGAACATCTGTCTATCTATCCATCTATCTATCTACCTATCTGTTAGTAAAGATAGTAAATACAGCAGTAAAGAAAACTCACACTGCAAAATATTCTTTCTAAAAGGGCACTATTTCAAATATTTAAATCTTGTTATTTATTAGATGTTTTAAGATAAGTTAAATATTGCCTTCAATTTAAATCTTATTATTGTTAATTTTAAGTCATACTTTATTCATCTTTGTTAACCTTCCTTTTATAATAGAGAGAACTATGACAATTAATCATTATTCTTACTACATGTAGAGAAATTCAACTAGTAAGGGCTTTCCTTTCAACTTCTTACGCTGCAGGTAAAGTTTGAATACTTTATTAGTTGTCGACAAATTGCCTTGTAGATATGTGCCTGTGTTTCCTGTTAAAAACATTATGTCTGCCAGAAACGTATTCGCTGGCTGGAGGCAATTTGACATGTGCAAGTTCCTTACAGCCTTCAGTAATCAGCAACATCAGCTGTAGACAGGTAAAACGTGACATCACAACAGCGGAATAGGAGCATAAGCAGTCGAAGGCAAATACCACGTTTATGTCTCTCATTTCTATTAACAAATAATGTCAACAACAAGCTCCATTATTTGGCTCAAATTGAAAAACACAAAGTGAAAAAAAATTACTTTAGAAAGTAGTCTTATTTGGAAAAACAATATTGCCTATAAATTTTAAAAAATTTTGAAGGTAACTGTGAGGTTTTGACAGTATATTTTCTAAAATAGCTCTTCAAAAGTGAAATCTAATCATGTTCACCCTCTCCTGTGCCATTCAATCCCTCTTCTTGTTACTTCCTATTTCCCAAAATGCTATAATGAAAATCAGAGTTCATAGCAAAGCCCTAAACTCCCTTACCTCTCATTAGTTGAACCCAGCTTTGTCAAGTTTTATTTCCTGAGATCTCTCCTGTGGCTCAAGTGAAATCCAGATATCTTTTGGTATAAAAACATTTAAAGGAAATAACACAGTAATTTTATCCCAAAGGAAATATAAGGCAGTTTAATAATATATTGGAAACAAGTGACCAGGTCAGCCCATTATGTGTCCTTTTGTTGATGATATTTTATATAGAAGTCAACAGAAATAAAACAATGGCATTCTGTATGGAATAATTCACTTATCACTTACTACTTTCCATGCTAAAAGAAAACACGATGAACATCCTTTCACATATTCCCATTTGATTTGCAGTAAGTTGAAATGCACCAGCTAGAGTTTAGGAATATAATGGAAAAGAGTTTGAAAAGTATTGAACCCCATTTTTGTATGGGATGATTAAAAAACTACACTATCTAATATTAAACCTCTCCAAAAATAGAACAAGATGCGTATGAGTCAGTTGGGAAAGAAAAGCTGCCAAAAGGGACTTTTAAAGCATCTGGTAGATACCACGGAAGGAAGTGACTTGATCTTTCAACATGTCTGCCCTATCGCTGAATTTTTGGAACCTATCACCACATTGCTTGTTTATATTATATGGATATATATACACACATATATACATATAGATAAACTTTTATCAGTATATTCTTGCCGCATGTAATGATTACATTTACCCTCGAGAGTCTGTACATGTACATAACACAAGTTAATTCTTTTTGGGGGGATCTCCCTCCCTGACCACATTCCTCCCTGTCCCTGCCAATTCTCCTACCCCTCCCCATTTGCAAAAGCTCTATTTCCAATTTTTTTCTTCAACTTTTTTAAAAACTCTTTTCCCTTCCTTCCTTACCCTTCCCTTGATTACTTGCTATAGAGGTGTTTCTTAACCCTACCAATATGTAAATAATACGAGACTGGGTTATATATTGTAGTCATTATTTTTCAATACAGAACCTTGCTCACAGCAGTTTCTTGCTCTCGCTCTCTCTCTATATATATATACAATGAAATTAATATACACTATTTAACACAGTATATTAGATACTTAACATTGATTATCAGATCAAATATTTACAAAAACACTGTGAGGCAAGTACTATTTTTTCTTATTTTAATCAAAGTAAATAAGCATGAGAAATTTTAAGTAAATGCATCCATGAATAAATAAATTATGAAATAATATAGATAAATAAATCTATAAATGAGAAGTTGGATTAGATCATATGTGTAAAATATTCCATTCCAATAAGCATTAGAACATTTGATAGCAATGAACACAAGATATATGAAAATTTAATGAAATGACTATAAATATATATATATATTCCCACTTAAATTTTTTTAGATATGCTTTGCATTACTTGTCACAGCTAACATACATTAATAATTTCATTTTTTGCTGCTAAAGAAACAAAGAAGGGCATAGAATGCAAAGATCAACTGTGCAGAAATTTATACAACATCTTTGAATTCACATTTTTCAACAGACTTTTGGCTCTACTCCCAATTAAATTCCTCTCACTAAACATTTAATGTGCCTCTGCAAGATACTAAATAATACAAAGAAATGTTCTTATTACTTAGGGATGCAGTCTGCAGACTCATTGAAATGGACACTCTTGGAGTTGTATGTGGCATTAAATAACCCTGCTGATTTGTTTTTTATTGGATTACTAGTTACTTGGTATTATTAAACAGCTAGAAAATGATTTTCTACTGAGACCAGTGTGATACACTTTGATATAACAGGGAAGAAAATGCAACATTATAGTCATGTTGATCTACCCCTGAGGAGGCTGTAGATATTCTTATTTTTTCTGTATTATTAAACTGTGATGTGATGATTTTATACTTAGGGGCTAAGTTACATATAATTTTGAAGGTTATATTTTTGGTTTTCAAATATTATTATTTCTTTTTTCTATCCCAGCAGCTACCAGAAGAGAATTTGAAGGATAAAAAGATATTTAGAGACATCAGTTATAATTTAATGGAGACATGAGCAGGTAGGAAACAGTAATGCATCAAAAATAGACTTTTTACTTAGCAAATATTTTGGTGTAATATCAATAAGGTTAATTCATTTCAGTTCTCATTACCTGAAGAAACTATTGTGGTCTAAAATAAAGCTGCAAATATTGGAATCTCTATTCTGATACTGTCACAAACACTTGTTTTCATCCCCAGTGACATGGTGAGACTATCATACCTTTATACTTTGAATTCGCTATACTAATCCTTTTAATTCGCTATTCTAATCCTGTGAACTTTGTCTTTTTTGGAAAGGAGATTCCAATTACTAGTGTTATCAGAACAATCAGATAGTAAAGGGCAAATACTAAGGACACTCTAGAAATAGTGCCAATAATAAATAAGTAAAAGATTTGGCTTTTTTACTCATTATAATGTTTTATAACTTTCTGATATAACCTTCCACAAGTCTTTTTTTCATTTAACTCATTCACAGTGATGATACTGTCTCCTGATCACTTTGTAATTTAAAACTTTCTACATATATTTAATTACTGTACCTCAGGTTTAGCAAATTATTTATAACTCTTTGATGTGCACTGAACTTAATAGTAGAGAGCTCATAATTATTGTGGAAAGAAATACTTGTCTAAGATGAATTCAGCATGGGATCCCTGGCAAATTATTTATCTCATCGCTGAAATGAGAGCTGTCCTACTATGCTATAGGGTTTTTGTGATAATATTAAAGGTGATATGGCCAGGCATGGTGGTGCCTGCCTGTAATTTCAGCCATGGGGAGGCTGAGGCAGGAGGATATCTGTGAATTTGGGGCTAATTCACACTACAAAGTGAGTTCAAGGTCAGTCTGAACTGCATAGTGAAACTGTCTCAAAGATACACACACACATACACACACACACAAATGTGATAATATTAATGATCTCTTAAGTAAAATATTTAACCTACTATACTTAGTGTTGGTTAGTTTTTTTTTTTTTCCACTCCACTTTTCATATTCTCCTTGTTTAACTAGACAATCTGACTCATGGAAACAAAACCATCATATTGTTTAAAACATTAATTTTGTCTTTAGGCATTTTCAAAACGAACTTCCCAGAAGTAAGATAGTGCTTTTCAAACTTTGTTGTGTATGGGAGTAATTTGGAAATATTGATAAGATTTAGAGGAATGCAGCAGGCCTGCAAGAAGCTTACATTTCCAGTAAGATCTTAGGTGTCCTGGGGGCACTGCTCGCAGACCACATTTTCAACAGGGAGCATTCAAGTACTATGAATTCTGCTAGAAATCTATTTATTTGTAGGTATAAAGACCACTATGGGTACAGAACCAGTAGGAACGAAAGTGAATGCAGCAGTATTGGAAAATGCAATAGTGTGTTTTGAATGCAGTCATTTTGATGTGCTTGTAAAGCTTTTCTATTCATTTATTCGCACACGTACCAGTACATAATGATTACATTTGTGGTGGGAAGTGAGTACACTTACACAATGCATCTTAATTCTTTTCCCCTCCTTCCCTGCTCCTTCCGGTTCTCAGTCTCCTGATTTGCAAAAGTTCTATTTTCATCATTATTTCTTCCCTCCGTCTCCTTTTTTTCTATTCCTATTTCCTTCCTTCCCTTCCATCTCTCCTCCATCTCTTGTTCCTTCATCTGTTTGGAAAAGATCTCCCTACTTCCTATTTATTTACCTTCCATTTAATATGTACATTGGTATTTTTATTTTTTCTGTACTTTTCTGTATTCTTATATATATATATATATATTTTTTTTGTATTTTTAAAGCTCTCTTTCAGTCCCTCAGATATAAAGAGGGCACATAATTTTTCTTATCCTAAAATGAACAGAGGCCGGGCGTGGTGGCTCACGCCTGTAATCCCAGCACTCGGGAGGCTGACACAGG
>RJWT010044293.1:0-11774 GCA_004365215.1 Cuniculus paca
ATAGACAAAAAAATTAAACCACAAATTAGAAATAAAGCAAAACCAAGCAGTGAAAAATAAACAAAAACATAACATAACTACATATAAGACTGGTGTCACAACCATATAGAGAAAAGACACTAATTATGTGGAACTATTAAGAGAATTAGTAAGATAAATTAAGTGAAATTATTAAATAAAATTGTATTTTCACTGTATATGTTAGACATATATAATTTAAGGACATAAAGAACCCCCCAAGAAATCTGAAATGCAGTTCATTATACTTCAGTTATATTGATATTTTTATTTTGAAATTATTCTAGGTATTTGGTAGAATAAACAAGTGTTAACGTCACTAGAAACTAAGATTTTAACCATAAATAAAGATAAATTTATTTTTTCAAAGTAAAAATCTTGAAGTCTTACAACTGACTTTCTTCCTTGCTCACTTTTGCTGTTTTTTGCCTTCATGAACTGTCTCCTCTGCGATGTCCCTTGGCCATGCCACCCTGCCTTGGAGTCAGCTAATTATGGACTGAAACCTCTATGAACTGTGAACTAAATAAACCTTTCCTCCTTTAAAAGAGAGAGAGAGAAAGAAAGAAAGAAAGAAAGAAAGAGAAAGAAAGAAAGAAAGAAAGAAAGAAAGAAAGAAAGAAAGAAATCTTACAACTGAATTAGAAATATCAGTTTAAACTACAATTTAAAAACTATTCCCAAAAAATTTCTGCAAATTACTTTGGAATTTCACAGAAAAATATATCATAGACATAAAAATAAAAGCAAAACACCCCAAAACTTTTAGAAAAAGCAGAAGAGAAAAATCTTTAATCTCTAGGGTTACAAAAAGAGTTTTTAAACTTCACAATAAAATCATGATCCATAAAAAAAAATTAATAAATTTGGCCTCATTAAGGTTAAACTCTTAATTAATTAATTAATTTGGCCAAATTAACATTAAACAAAGAGTGACAGCATGAAAAGACAGGTTACAGACTAAGAAAATATTTGCAAACCACATGTTCAATAAAGAATTATCTAAAATTTATAAAAATCTCTTAAAACTCAATAGTTAAAAAGTCCAATTAGAAAATGGTCAAAAGTCATTTCCCTAAAGAGGACATACAAATAGCAAACAACGACATTAAAAAAAAAAAAGATATCTGACACCACTAGCCACCAAGGCAATACAAATTAGGACCTGAAGGTGCTGTCACTACACACCTATCGGGATGGCCAAAATCAAAAAGAGAGGCAGTTGACAGAATGCTGGCAAGGATGTAGAGCAACTGAATCATTCTACATTGCTAGGGGAAACAGAAAATGGTTCAGTCACTCTGAAAAATAATTTGGCAGTTTATTATAGAACTAAACATGCAATTACCATACGATCCAGTAATTGCACTCTTGGGAATTTATTTTAGAGAAACGAAAACTATGTTCACATAAAAAATCTGTACACAATGTTGTATTTGTAATAGCCGTAAGCCGGAAACAGCCTAGATGCATGAGTGGCTAAACAAATTGTGGTGTTTATCTTCAGGGAAGGAATGGGTAAACAAACAGTGGGCCATCCATCATGTAATTGCGCTCGGTAACAAAGAGGAACAGATTATTGATACACACAGCAAGGTGGGCAAATCTCTGGGGAATTACACTGAGTGAAAAATGCCAATCGCTGAAAGTGGCAAGTTGTATTCATTTACGTAACACTCTTGTAATAACAAAATTATAGCAGTGGAAAACAGATTGGCCGCTGCCAGAGGTTAAGGAACCCTGTGGAGGCTGGGAGATAGATGTGGTTATGGAAGGGCCGCATGAGGAATCCTTGTGAAGATGGATCTATTCTGTGGACATGGATCATTGTGGTGGTGGATGCATGAGTCTACGCAGTGGATGGAACTACCTAGAACCACACACACACACACACACACACACACACACACACAGAGCCTGGGAAGTCAGAATAAGATTGGTAGATAGTGCCAATGTCAACATCTTGTTGCAATTTTGTACTCTAGCTTTGTAAGATGCTACTATGGAGAAAAAGTGGATAAAAGGTGCAGAAGATCTTCCTGAAATAGTTCGTACAAATGCATGTGAATTTATAATTACCTCAAAAGAAAAAATGTAATTTTAAAAATGCCTTGTCTTGGGCTAATCGGTGTTCTTAAATCAGTGTTCAACGTAAGAGTGATTTCACTGATGATGACAGAGATAATAGTGTGGTGATGGTGACAATAATGATCACCTGCTGAGATATCTCTGCAGGCTCTAAGAGAACTGAGACTGTATTATTCACTGCTATACTCCACAGGCTATAACCTATTAAACAAATACTTGTGGGAAAGTTGATATTGAGCAAATACTTACTGAATAATTGAACAATTCTCCAAGGTGCCTATTATTACTTTCGTGTTTCAGATTAAATAGGTAATTCATGAAGTCTAAGTAATATCCAAAGGTCAAAACAATTTCCAAATAGAAAAGCTGGGATTGGCTAATGGCCAAATATGCTAGCGTATCTTCCAGCAAACCAATACGAATATTCTTTACTTTAGCAATAATCACTTAGTTGCCTAGCATCTCTCAACTGAACCTCTTGACAGTTCTTACTTTTGTTCTTATTTTAGTAATGTATCATCAGTTCTCCTCCCATGCCTTTTGTTCTAAGAACATCATTCTGAGAGATTATTATTAGTGCCACTGTGTATGAAGGGGTATGGAGGAACAGTAGCTGCATGTGTGTTCAGAAAATCTACCAATGACCAAAGCATTTTAAAAGCTTGTTAGACACATTGGGAATTTCCATTAATTTTGGAGAATACCCTTAGGAATCTTACCCTATGGATTTGGATTTTTCCAGTGCAAGCTGGCCACATGAAAATTCAAAAGTAGATCTACTGTTGGGTATGAGAAACAGTTTGAAAATAATTAATCCAGTTCTTTGGGGAAGAATTAGAAATATTCTTGTGGGCTGAAGGTGAATCTCAGTGTAGAGTCCTTGTCTTGCATACACAAGGCTGAGTGTTTGAGCCCAGCATCACTAAAGAAAAGTGTGTGTGTGTGTGTGTGTGTGCGCGTGTGTGTGTGTGAAAAGAATAAGAGCTGGAAAGAAATTTTCTAAAATGCTCAAGGTCTTTAGCACTTGGTAGTGGGATTATGGGTTAAGGATTTTTTATTTTCTTCTTTAAATTTTTCTGCATTAAAAATGCTCTACTACAATCATGTATTATTCTAATAAACAACAGTAAAAATAAGAAATTGTCTAGGTCAGAAATATTATAAACAAATTTTAAATTGAAATGAGAATTAAAGATATTCTAGAATAAACCTTCTTAGTTCAGGTTCTCTAGAAACCAGACACAAAGCCAAGGCATCCATGCCACCACCCTAGCACGACCACAGGAAGCAGCAGGGAGGGAAGGAGGCAAAGAGGGACAACGCTGGGAGAGATGCTGGGAGAGCATCGTGGAGCTGACTACAAGCACAGTGACTTCTTGGTCTCAGAGAGGCTGAATAAACTCCATCTCCTAAAACAGTCCAGGGAGAGGACTGCCTTCGTTTCCCATGGCCTCAACTGCTTTCTCAGGGTCAACTCATCTGCTTTCTCAGTGGTCTAACTGCAGACAACCCCTGGAAAACCTGATCCCAGGGCAGCTCGGCACCTTCTCCCTGCCCACCTGCAGCATCAAGGTCCTGGCCAGTGAGACAGAAGCGCGAGTTTCCGGAGGTTCTCGGGAGTCCCCAGTCTCTGCTGCAGTGGAGAAGTGTGAAGCCGGAAGCAAGAGGCTGACAGTGGGAGGCCAGTGCTGTGTGATGGCACCCAGGAGGGATAGGAATGTCCAGGGCACCGCCACCGACCCATGGCTGCACGAAGAATAGGTAGAACCCCTTGTGGCATTGCTGGCATCTCTAAGTACAATGTACTTCTCTCTGGCAAAAATGACTAAAGCGGGAGAATGAAGGCCGTCCTGAGCAGCCCAGTGAGACTGCCACAAAATAAAAACCTAAGGGGCTGGGGGTAAGGTTCAAGAATAGATCGCCCTGGTACTGAAAAAAAAAAATAGCAATGTCTTCTCGACATGATAAGCGGGTTTTTCAAGAGGCACACATGGACGAGACACCTCCTCACAAGGGGCTCCACCCCGTACAGCTGCCAATAGCAGGACTTCAGAGGAATGAAAGACAGGGGGTTAGAAGTCCAGTGCTCTAGGTACCTGTGACTGTAGGCACTCAATCCTAGCCTCGTGCCTTGTTTTCATGAGAAAATAAAGTTCACCCTTTTGTTTACCGAAGACAAAATAAGGGAGCAAAATCTTGCTGGAAGATTTCATGGAAATGTGGAAATTACATCCGGGCAGTAAGGATGCAGCTCGGACTCACTAGTGCCAGCTCTGTCCATCTAGGGTCTCCTCAGTGTGACCAAGGTAGGACGTAAGAAATGAAAGATGGGTAGAAAGGAAGCAAGGACATCATAACTATAAATTAGACTTTTAAGAAGACTGCAACTTCCAGGACCAGCCAATGTTACCCAAGGCGATCCATGTCAGCATTCATTTGGTTAAATTTAGGCTCCTCCCTTCCAGACCCATCACACTCAAAATTCCTTAGGAATACTATAAGTCTATAAACTGGTTTAATTGCAAAACTAAAGAGCAAGAACATGACCCTAAGATAAAAGGACAGGTTGAGAGAATCTGAAGAATGTATAAATTACCCAGTAAAAAGAATTGGGTTCAAACCTGTAAAATGGGCTAGTACCCCTCTGGGAGGTAGGCTACCTTTTCCCGGGCTGCCCACTCCATTGAGAGAGCATAAATGTTCCCTGTGCTAGGAAATAACGCACTTCGTTCTGTAGAGAGCCCACACTAACATTTTGAGTGTGCACTTAAATTTCTGCCCAATAAAACCCTTTTTGCATGGCATGATGGTGCATTGTCTGCAATCCCACCACTCAGGAGGCCGAGGCAGAAGGATTCATCATGGGTTCAAGGCCAGCCTAGGCTACATAATGAGTCCGAGTACAGCTCAAGCTATGTAGCAACATTCTGTCTCAAAAAATAAACCAACCAAACAAAAAGCCCTTCCCATGCCTCTTACTTATTAGTCCTGAAAACCAGTTGTCTGTGACAGAGACAACTATTCTGAGGGTAGGGTGGGTTGGGTTCCTTATTTCAGCTTTGGGAAAGTCCTTGGACCCTGCCCAGTGGGTGACAGGACCACCAGCCCCAAGACTCAGCGTGAATAGTGTGCACAGTGTGCAGTCTCACTCACACTTCTGAGTCTTCCTTACAGCAAGAGTTTGGGACTTCAAGTGCAGGAAATTCAATTTTCTCACAAAGTGGGATTTTGGAGGCATAAACAAAGGAAGAATAGAAGAAGAGGAAGAATGAGTTTTATCTGTCAGGACATTTGTCCACCTTCTACCACAACAGTACAGGTGCTTTAGCCTTTAAATGACTCAATTCCCATTTTTCTGATCAATGAAAATGCTATAGGAGTTTTGGAAAAACTCCAGAAAGCAAAATATTGCCTGTATCATCCTTATTTCAGTGGAAGAGACCTCCAAGTCTCCATTTTCCACTGTCGGTAGAAGCAATTTCTGCAGGAGTTTTTATTGGCATGCAGGATGTAGAAATACAGCTCTGTAAAAGATAAAAGAATTGTTGCAAAGGAAAATAGGATTAGTCAGCCTACAGGGTCTGAACTGCTCAATAACATAGGTCTATCTACTGAGATGTCTGAATAATTTTTCATGTTCACTTTTTGATGGAAATTATTGATATCTTAAGGCACATCCCAAATTTACACGGCACCCGCACTAAGGATAAAGGAGACACTAGGAGTCACTTGTGCTTTGGTTTCTCAAGACTTTGTTGTCCCTGACTTGGAAACTGCCAGGTACTACATGTAGCTGTGGCCTGTAATTTTAGTTGTCATTCAATGGGCAAATCTGGAAAGCAATTTCTTTACTTCCACTGGGCATCTAGATTGGAGGAGTGGGGGATCATGGGAGGGTGTTGTGGGGAAAGTGAGGAGAGGGCCCAGAGTGACTTTGATGGCTGGAAGATCTGAGCCAGTCCTTTCTCCTTCTGGAAAGAAAAGGTAGCACACTTAATCCCCATGTTAGCTTTCCATCACTCTAACAAAATACCTGAGATAATCGATGTTTAGGGAGAGAAAGGTTTTTTGGGTTTGTAGTTTCACACCATGGTCACCTGTCCTTGGCCCTGTTGTCCTTGGGCCTGTGGTGGCGAGGTACATCATGGTGGGAGTGCATGGCAGGGGAGCTGCTCAGCATCACATCAGGCAAAGAGAAACGCAGCAGGTGACTGTGGTCTGAAATCTCCCCTGAGGTCGAGTCCCCAAAACCTAATTTCCTCCCACTAGGTGCTCCTTCCTAAAGGGTTCCACCTCTCAGTAGCTACCCAGCTGGGAAGCAGGCCCTTGAGGGACTTCCAGATCCTCCTACAGCAGCTTTACAGAATCCCTTAGGTGACATCTCGCACTAAGCTTCACAGCGGCCTGCGCTTGGGACTTTGTGTTGCTGTAGCTGCGCCTGCTCCCGGGAGGTTGCTGCACCAGCTTGAAGGCGCAGGTGGGCACAAACAGCATCCAAGGGCGAGGTGCTTGCGGGGGAGGGGGAGAGATGTCACCCCAGCTGCTCTCACTGGCCTGACCACTAGGCTCAGGGGCTATGGCCCCAAGGGCCCTGCAGACTCAAAACACGTGGCTGAGAGATAATGAGCCCTGGGTGGCCCAAGCAGGGCACCCCTCAACACACACCAGTTGGCTTCTTTTTGTTTGTTTTTGCCAAGTACAAGAAAACCTTTTCCTTAGTTGCAGCTGGGTTCCTATTTTAAAACATAAAAGCTTATTGTCCTAAAGTCACCCAGCCTGTCAGACCACTTTGGAAATTTCAGTACACTCCACCAAATTGGAATCAGTCATCCTTGTCATTCTGGCTAGTGAGACTGCATATTTATTTTTTGTGCAAGAGCTTGAGCAGTATTCAGTGAACCTCTCCAAGGAGGCCACGCTAGTTTAATTTTCTATGAGCGAAAGGAAGGTGACACTCGAAAAGCTGCTCACCCAGTTAGCAGGCTCACGCAAAGTTGACTGTAGCAACAGAAAACACTGCTGCCCAGTGGAACAGGAAGTCTGATCCCTCAAAACACAATATTGCAAGAAGTTGTGTGTATTGCTAGTGCCTGTGTGTGGTGGAAGCTCTGTTGTACGGAGACTACTCGTTTTCAAAAGAATTAATGCAAAATATATTTATTAAATAACCCTTCCTCCGTGTCAAGGCTGGCACTGCCACAAGGTAATTGTTGGCAACTGCTGTAACAGCTGACTTTAAGTGTGCGGTGGATGAAATTTATGCTTGCAGAAGTCATCCTGTTGATTTTATCTTTATGACTGAAAATTCCTTGTAAACTATTTTTCAAAGAGGGCAGGCACTGGCTGTCCTTAAGGAAGTTAACAGCTGCCACCAAAAATGCTAGAATGCTACCACACCAACTTGAGATCACAGTTCACCCATCTTTCATTGACAACATTATACTACTTTCTCCCCCTGCCTCTCTTCTCTTTTTTTTTTCAAAAGACAGGATCTCCCTATGTAATCCAGGCTGGCCTACAACTCAAGATCCTCCTGCTTCAGCCTCCTGATTGCTGGAATTATAAGCATGTGCCACCACATCTAGCTGACATCATCATCATTGTCATTATTATTGTTAATACTGGCTACATGAAAATTTAAGGCTACTGAATAATTTTAGAGATTTAATCCCTAAAATCATGCAGAATTAAGTTATGAGAAATTATCTTTTCTATAGGAATTCTATGTTAAAATAATTAAATATACACAGCAAAAGAGGAAAAGAGAATTCTAGTCAATAAAAGCAAAATAGCATTTTAAGATTAAATTTTACAACTTCTATTTAAATAAGTGATTCGGATACCTGTCATTGATGAATGTTTTGCTGAACCTCCATAATAAAAAGATTTGGCTGTCATCTCTAAACCCGAGGATCAATCCTAGCAAGACTAAAAATGAGGCAACTGGAAATGACAGAAAGGTGAGGGAGGATGGAAGGAGGACTTGAAATTTTTAACTCCCAGTCTATTGGAATTACAGAGGTAGAGGAAGAGGACACATAAACACCTGGGGGAAGCCACTAGCCAAATCCAGAACATGGGATACTTTGTAACAGAATTCAACTCTTAATTTAAGACCTCAGTTATAACTAAATGTAATGATAGCCTCATTTGGATCCCAATTCAAACAAATCAGCCATGGAAGACTGCGGTGCCCTCAGAGAGAATTGTATATATATTGAATATTGGACAATTTCAAGTGCTGATTGATTTATGAAATGTAATGATGCATTGTGGGTCTATTTTTTTAAGGTACTTTTTTCCATGGATGAAATGATTTGAGGGATGGGCAAGTATTAATGGCTGCAGCTGAGTACAAGCAGGGAAGTTTGTTACAGTGCCCATTTCTATGAGTGTTTGGAAATTTTTACAATAAAAAAATAAAATGAAGGATGACAAACAGAAGTGGAGAAAATACCCAGCACTGAAGGAGGCTGAGGCAAGAGGATTGCAGGTTCAAGTCCTACCTGGGAAACTTAGCAAGACCCTGTGCCAAAATAAAAAACAAAAAAGGTCTAAGGATGTAGCTCAGTGGTAGGACACTCTGGGTTCAGGATGGGGTCTGGGAGGAGAAAGTGAGAGGGAGGAGGGGGGATATTGCAGCCTAATCTCAAACACCTCTGATAACACACTATCGGTCATCTAATTGAAAAAATAGTTATCACAGCGTCCCTGACGTCCTGTCTTAAACAAATATCCATCTTGAACAGAGAGCTTCTTGTTTCCTCCTGCTAGAGTTGGCATGATGATTCGGTCTTTTGTCGAGATAATGGTTGTTGAATTATCACCAACAATCAGACACTTTTCAAAATATAACTGTTCACCCCAATGAGCCATTATCAAAAAGAAGATAAGCTTCACCTTGCAGTCCTGGAATTCCAGGAGAAAAAACTCCACTGTCCAGAAGGACTGTGGTGACAGCAGCAGGCACTGTGGGTGTTGAGTGTCCTCGTCTCCCCCACCGCAGCCTCATATCAGGAGTGTGCGTCTCTGGAGTAGGAACACAGCACTCGCTTTATTTGAGCTGTGTTGGCAGTGGCTAGCACATCGCACGCGCACAGGGGTGGTTGCCAGCATGCCCTTCATCATCGAAAGTTCTTTGCTTTGTTTATTTTACAAACTGTTATATGCTCGCCAACATCTGGCTCACATGATACTACCTGTTCATGGGCGATGGGAATGCATTTCTGTGCAACAAAAGACACAGTAATTTTATTGTGAACGTGAAAACAAAAACAACTCTCTTGGTTCTGGCATAAGTCCTCCCTTCCCATGTCTTCATCACTCCTATTCTGTAAAGGGAATCACCTCCCCTGGGATTCCTTCCTACCTTGGATTTTTTATTACTTTTGTGAGGGAAATTTTTAGACATATCCGAAAGGAGAAAGTATAGTGTAATGAGCCCCCAGGTACCCTTCACCTATCTTAATAATTACCAACCTTTTCCAGATCACATGGCATCCATTTTTCCTTCACCTAGTGTCTCTCTTTTCTCTTCTCTCTTTTTATTTTCTGTTGACACCAGGTCTTGCTACATTGCCCAGGCTCAAACTTGCAATTCTCCAGCCTCAGCCTCCTACGATGCTGAAATTACAAGCATGTGCCATCACACCCAGTTTCTGGAATGTTTTAAAGCAAACCCCAGCCATCCCATCAGTTCAACAGTTTTGTACAAACATCTATTCATTTATCACATTGTATTAAAATTTTGCATGGCAGTTTCTCTGACTGGACACCTGTCTTCCAGAACAGAGGGGTTCCTTTATGGTTTTAACAGAGTAGACCCAACAACACATAATTAAAGCCAAGGATTTCTTCCATCCTAGAATTAAGCACAGATCTTAATCCATACAATGCACTGGGCCTCAGGCATCAAATACATATTTAGCCAAAGACTCATTTATTTATTCAGGACTGTGGGCTGCTGTATCAGTATGGTGGTTGTATAGTATAGCAGTTAACCCTGAGGAGTATGCTCCACTTGAAGCCCAGTTCTTGTCATACTTAATGTCACTGGGTGTTTTCCAAAGACAGTGCAATATCTATCACCTGTCCCACACCTCCTAGGGTTGCTGGTCCCTCCTCTTGAATCTGAGTAGACTTGTAACTGCAGAGGAAGTCATATGGTAGTAAAGGGGAGGTCAAAAAAAGGCAACACAGCTTCCTGCCGGCTGGTTCCTTCTCACTGGGGCTTGGTCCTGCCACACAGGCAGCCCCGCGCACCACCAGACTGCCATGCTGTGAGGGAGCCCAGTGGACAAGTGGAGAGGGCCTAAGACCAAGGAAGAGATGCCTGGCTGCCCCAAGCCACCTCAGCTCCCCAGGTGCTCATTCCTTACTGTTTTAACCCAACTAACTCTCTGACTACGACTGTGTGAATGACCCCAGACAAGCATGAACTACCCAGCCAAGCCCTTCCAGGACGCCCATGCACCGACACTATGTTTTGCAGTAAGATAACTGGCACACTGGGGAAGTTTTAAAAATTTTTTGTGCCATAATTTTCACACAGTTAAAATTGCCCTAAGGGTACCAGCACTACATTGGCTTTTACAAAGTATTGAATAAGAACATACAAGTCCGGCACACTGTAGCACTCAGTAAAGGTTAGCAGCTATCATTTGAGAAAGACACTTTAGAAATCCTGACCAGTGCAACGAAGATACATGTAAATTCCCATTTTCCATGCAGGCTGATGCATTTTGGAGTAGGATGTGTTCTATAAATGAAAGATCAACTCCAAGGTTGCTAAGAATTTTCTTTTTCTGTGACCTGGGAGAAAATAGAATTTTAAAAATTGCCCAGGGTATAATTTGCATGGTGCATAAACCCCGAAATGCAGGAGTGCTTGGCAGCTCTGACTTTGCTTCTATTTCCCCCGCCAGTAAAACGCTTCAGAAAGCAGAAACAATAAGGTCTTGTGATCATTTGCTTTTGTTCTCAGGCTCAAGTAAAGTGAGTGGAAGGGAAACTTTCTCACACATTTGATTTCTGAGGGTAACCTGAATATAACTATACATACGTTTTCTTTTCCATAAAAAACATGGGATTTTGTGCTCATTTAGTGAACTTTGTGGAGGTTTTTAGTAGGTATGTCTGAGAATGGCAGTTTGCTGAAAGGGTAAAATGGTAATAGGGCTCACTCAAGGCTGTGTCACTCTTTAGAAATGATTCAAGTGACTAAGAGTTGACTTAACCAGTTAAGTTGAAAGGCTTAGTTAGGGATATTGGAACAATAAAAGAAAGCATGATTTTTTTTTCCCTTATTCTACTGCCCAGGGTCAGTGTGTTTTTACTTGGCAGTCACTCATAATGCTTCAGTTGGAGATGGTTTAACCCTGCAGGGGAATCCACACAGCAAGAATATGTGGAAGGACCAGATAAAGAACAGGGACTGGGGGTGCAGCTCACTGGTAGAGTCCTTGTTTAGCACGTGCAAGGCCCTGGGTTTGACCCTCAGCACCACAAGGGGAGAAGGAAAATAAAAAAGATAATGTATACATCTCTATCTGGCACCATGTATTCACAAGACAATTCTAATCACTAATGGTACACATGCCTGTTCTTGAAAATTAGTCACTTCTATTTATCATCAACCTACTGCTAAGTCATCATTTTTGTTTTTTTTT
>RJWT010044294.1:0-11804 GCA_004365215.1 Cuniculus paca
CGCGCGCGCCGCTCAGGTGCCCCCCGCAAGGCTCTCGGCGCACACGCGGCCTCACCTCCAGTGCCCGCCGCTGCAGCCGCTCACGCTCCTCCTTCTCTTTGCCCACGAACCACAGCTCCCATGGGGTCAGATGCCCGTTGGCCAAGCGCGCCTCTGCCCACTCTTCCTGCTCCTCCCCGGGCTCCGCGCTGCTGGAAAGAGAGGCAGGCCTTTTGGTCACTGCGAACTCTACCGGCCTGCAGCAGTGGAGCACGGGCATGGCCAATCATGAGGCGGCAGCCCGGGGTGCCGGCCCACCTTTACATGCCAGCCGCACTACTTGGCTGGGCGCTGCGATGCACGCCTGTAATCCCAGCACTTGGGAGGCTGAGGCAGGAGGATCACTGCAAACTGGAGGCCAGCCTGGGCTACATAGTGAGACCCTGGCTTAAAAGTAAACAAATAAATTTTAAAAGCAAAAGCTTAGCAAACAGCTCCATGGAAGAGGTTGTCAGCCCTGGGACAGCACTGGAAACCGGTTATCACACAGTTTGCCCCATCTGGCAAGAGACTGCCTCACTGGCTGCTTTGCACAAGTTTTTCTATGTTAAAAATTTACTCTACTCATTTTTTTCCACTGCTGTTATTTATTCATTGACTCACGTGGAATTTGTATTCTAGTGGGAAAGAGACACTACTGATGTATTATTCTTTCCTTCTTGTTCTTTCCTCTATTGGAGATGAACTCAGGGCCTTCATACTGAGCTATATCCCCAACCCTTTTGTATTTTGAGACAGGCTGGATTTGAACTTGAGATCTTCCTGCCTCAGCCTCCCAAAATGCTAGGATTCCAGGGGCACACCATCATGCTGGGCTATAATGCCTGTTATGGTTTGTGTCTGGATGTCCCCCAAAGCCTCTTGCAGTCAAAGGGACAGGTTTCTGGAGTTTGCCATTGATTCATGGTTCAAAGCTGGGACTATGGGTGTGAGTGCTTACACCCGCCCGGGAGTGGGTAGCCTGCATACAATATAAGGGACAGAAAAGGTCTTCGTGTGCTCCTCTTTTGCTCTTGATGTTTTTGCTGTCTTCTGCTGCCATGAACTGATGCCCTTGTACCACGACACCCTGCCTTGGAGACAGCAGATTTTGGACTGAAACCTCCACACACTGTGAGCTAAAAAAACTTTTCCTTCCTTCATTGTGGGTGTCAGGTGTTTTGTGTCAGCAAGGAGAAAAAAGTAACAGAAATAGTGCCCTCATCTGTCCCCCAGGCTCAACTTGCTCTCCAGGTGAAGTGGCCCCGCTCAGTAACTTCTGGCCAGACCTCAGTCCTGAGCTCCAGACTTCTCTTCCCAACTACTCCGCGGGCCAGGTGCTCAGCAAGCAGGTTCAGGCATCATTTCCTGCGCCCACCTCCCCACACACCCCGGGAGACGCCAGGGAGTCGGCGACCTCCCCTCCTGTGCGCTCCATTCCACTGGCAGGCACACCGCTCAAATGCATCCCCTGTCATGCTGCTCCCCATCTCTGGGGCTGCCAACATCTGGGCCTGACCCTGACCCCAGGCACTGCCCGTCCCCGGGTCACCAGGGCCTGACACCAGCCTCTCGGGGGGGCAGGCTGGCTTCTGCACTCTGCAGTCCTCGAAGCTTGGGACTTCCCCCGCCCCCAGCTCCACAAGCTTGGGGCACACAGGTCAGAGTCGGAGGGCCGCGGTGAGGCCCCGCTCCTTCCCTGCTGCGCCAGGATTTGAAGGTTCCGGCACGGGCTCTCACAGGCAGCCTTGCACTCTGCCGAGTTGTGATCACCAGCAAACTACACCGCAGCACCTGCCCCGGCCCTGGGCCTCCACGGCACTGCGGACGCCATTCATGCTCATGAACGTCCAGCTCAGTCCTTGCCCCTCGAGATTTGAGTTTTTCTCTTTTTTTGGTTTTTTGAGACATGGTCTATGTAGTCCAGATTGGCCTTGAACTCGCCATGTGGCCTTGAACCCACAGCAAGCCTCCTGCCTCAGCCTTCTAAGTGCTAGGACCACAGGCTCAAGATTCAGTTCTGAGGTTATCTTTATCACCCGTGCAATTCTGCCAGACAGCTGGTTAATGACCAACGCTTCCGGTCACCTGTCCACTCTGCCACAGGCCATGAGTTCCTCAAAGCAAGACAATACGGCTCGACTAAGGGCCACAAATCAAAGCATTTGTTCAAAGAAGAAATCAGTGAAATTATCGGTTTTTAACTACATGACACTTTTAGACTTGTCTTAATGTGTGTTCAAAACGTGCACACCATCCACACTGCATCTCCACACACGATCAAGGAGGACTCCATAAGCAGCTGAGTCATTTCGTAATGTACAACTTTCCTAACAATAGTAATTTTCAAAAAAGAAAGCCAGATGTGGGGGCGCATGCTTGGCATTCCAGTACACTCAAGGTCACCTAGAACTAAACAGCAGACTCAAAGACTTGGGGAACAATACCTGGCGTGATCTTGTCAGAGGCCAACTCGGAAGTCCGTCTCCTGCAGCCAGCACGCTGGAAAGTCTGTGTCCTCTGAGCAGGGGCCGCTGATGCCCACAACACCCTGAACTCACCCACCTGTGTGGCCACAGCCCGGTCTGCACCAAGAACACTGGCCTGGAGCCTGAGGCTGGAGAGAAGGCACCGAGCCCCTCATAGCTCATGCTCTGCTCCCCACACCTCCAAGGGCGCTTGCAGCCCCAAACCATGGCTGGACTGTGACCCGCCCTCCTCCTCCCCCACCCCCAGCAGCGGGCACCAAAGCTCAGGTGCAGTGAGGAGTAAGGACGCTCGCTGGCTTAGAGGACAGAGTGCCCGCAAGGCGCCAAAGGCATTGCAAACGTGCGGCGCCGCCTCCTCCATTCTCGGGGAAGCGGGAAGCGACTCAGTAGCACACATTCACTGAGCACCGAGCATCGCTCACAGTCACACGTCTAGCTCTGCCCAGCCAGCTGCAGGCGCCTGGTCAGTTGTCGGTCAGCTGTCGGAACGGCTGGAAAGCTCCTGCGAGGTCCCTGCAGCCGGCTCTGTACCCTTCAGGCTGCCCAACCGCGTCCACGGGGCACAGTCTTCCCCAAGTCCTGAAACGCACTTTAAAAACATCCGGGACCCACTCCGTCCCGAAGGCTCCCTGGAAAGGCTCAGAGGAAGAAGGCCTCCTGAAGCCCAGCTCTCCGAGGGCCTCTCCCTGTGGCTGCCGCGGCGTTGACCAGCAGCCTCCTGACCTCCGACCCACCCCTGCGCTTACTTCTGCCCCTCATCCTTCAAAGGCTCCATCTTGTAAGCGCGGGCTCGATCACTGCGCAGGCTTCAGCCTCCCTCCCCTCACTCCCGTGAACGACCTGCACTGACACAGACACCGTTAGAACCCCAGCACCCTGGAGGCTGAGGCAGGAGGATCGCCGCGAGTTGGAGGCCAGTCTGGACTACACTGCGAGACCCTGTTTCAAAAAGCCAAAAATCCCAAACGAAGCAAAACGAGACGAAACGGACCAAGAACCCGCCAACAGGTGCTGCGCGGGCGGGAGCGGCGCGTGCGGGAGGCGCGCGGAGGGGTCGCGGGCACAGAGGGGCCTCGGGTTACCTGCCGCGGCCCGGCGCCTCCGCGGCCCCGTCCTCGCCGTCGCCGTCCTCGCTGTCGCCGTCGCCGGCCTCGCTGTCGCCCCGGTCCCCGCCGTGGCCGAACGGGAAGCCCGAGCGGCCGAGCGGCGACAGCAGCGACAGGGTGGAGTCGCTGCAGCTCGGGGGCGGCGAGGGCGAGCGCCCCGCCGCCGGGTCCCGGTCCTGGGCGCGCCAGCCGAGGCCGAGGCCGGCGCCCGAGGAGGCCGAGCCGGGCCCGGGGGCTGCGGAGGGGCGGGCGCGGCGAGGGGGCGACGCCGCCCGGCACCGCTCCGCCGCCCGCATCGCGCCCGCATTCAAACCGGCGGCGCCCACCGCAGCCGCCATGCGCCTTCCCGGCGGGCCCTGCGCGCCGCGCCTGGCCAATCCGGGCCGCCCGAGGCCGCGTCGCCATGGCGACGTCCGGACGCCGCGAGGCTGGGCTGTGGAGCGTGGCGTCGCGCTCCGGCGTCTCCGGGCTGCGGCTGCAGTGCGGAGGCCGCGTCCCCGCTGGCGACGTGGACGCCCATGGGAGTGGGAGGGAGGGAGTGAGTGTGCCCGGGAGTGCGCGCCTCGCCTCTCCGGGGGGACGGCGTGGTCTCAGCGCGGTCGGGCCTCTGCTGGGGGGCCTCTCCTGTGCCAAGCCCGGGGGCAGGCGGTGCCCTTGTAGCCCTCGCCCTGGAGGGGTGGGCGGGAGCGGGAATCACACTTGGCATATGCCGCGATATGATATGCATTTTGTGAGTAAGGAAAGAAATGTTGCGGGATCATGGGGGCGCTTTTCGGAGTTGGGAAGGAAATAAAGGTAGCCAGGGAGAGGTGACAGATGCTTACGAATGCGTTCAGAATTGCATCCACTTTTACACGGTGTCCCCTTTTTTTTTTTTTTTTTTTTTGCGGCACGGGGGATTGAGCTCACGACCTTGCGCTTGCCGGGCAGGCGCTTAGACCGCTGAGCTAGATCCCCAGCCCTACGGTGTCCGCTCTTGGTAGCGATATTGAGAAGTGGAATTGGATAGTGGCTAAAACAGCACTCAAAACTTGTTACCGACGGAAGAGGGACACAGAATCTTTGATGAAATCTAAGCCTGCCAAATTCGGCTTAGGACAATGAGGGTAGAAACAGTAGCAACCAAGGACAGAGGAGACGCTTTAACGAAATGAAACACCGTAGCTGGGCACGAGTAGCTCAGTGGTACTGCACTTGCCTAGCGTGTGCGGCCCTGGGTCCAATCCTAGGGCCAGAAGGGGAAAAAAGACAAGTGGAAAAACTACCTAAACAGAGTATTTTATTAAAATTTCAGTAAAAACAATGGAAGAAAATTGGAGCAATCCAACATTAATGAAATCAAGCAAAGAAAACTGACAGTTTTTACTCTATCCCAGTTATTTGGCATGGATCAGTCCCGTTAAAACATTTCATTAGAACATCCCTAGGGTCAGTGACAACGTCAAACGGCCTGGGCTCCTTTAAGGCTTCGCCTGGAGAAAAGCTTGTAGCAGGGCCTGTGGGTGCACGCCTGTGATCCCAGCACTCTGAGGCTGAGGCAGGAGGATTGTAAGCTCAAACCGTTTTGGGCAACTTGAGACTCTCTCTCAAAATTAAAAATAAATAGCTCACTGTGGAAGCCCAGTGGGTTTGATACCTAGTAATGTTAAAAAAAAAAAAAGAATTGTGAGGCAAGTTTCCAGTAGCTATAACTGAAATGAGATACAGCAGAAAAATCACGGGGAACAGACTTGGACTTTAATCAGTGGTTTGATTCGATAAATTTCCCTAAATAAGCTGTTTGGCCTCCCCAAGCCTGACCCCTCTGTAAAAACTGGAAAAGAGTCTGCGTCGGCCATTTACCTTATTAATCCTTAATGCTTCCAGCTTGGGACCCAAGAGATTAATGGTGAATGGTGCCACTTAAATTCCCGAACTTTCCCACTTTAACCCCTTGGACCTAGAATGTCAGACTTGCTTTACTCCTTAAGATATTTACTAGACAACCGAATACCTTTCTTTGATGCTTCAAGTTCGCCATGGCCAACAATGGCATCACCTGTATCCATACTGGAGCCCTCCTGGCACTGGCCCCAAACATGGGTGAGTCCTGTGGTCTCTTACTGTACCCTTCTCACAGCGGCTGAGAAGCCAGCATCGAGAGGGGTAGAACTCCACACAGGTACATACATGCGACAGGGTCTCGCTATGTAGTTCAGACCAGCCTTGAACTCGCTATGTAGCCCAGGCTGCGCTCAAACTTCATGGGGGCCATCCTGCCTCAGTCCTGAGTGCTGGGATCACAGGCATGCGCCACCACGCCTGGTGAGCCTCCCTTAAATTTTACAGAATAGACTTAGTAATATGTTCTTTTACTATGTCTATATTTTCATTTCCATGGTAGATCTGAGCTATTTTGAGCTATCTCTGTGGCTTTTGGGAGGAGTGACTTTTACTCTAAAACCCATGTGTGAAAGAAAGGCTGTGGCAGGAGGACCAAAAGTTGGAACATGTCTGGGTGACTTAGATCCTGTTTTAAGGTTTAAAAAATGTTTTTGAAGATGTGAGGATGCAGCTGTGTGCAAAGACATTGGGTTTAATGCCAAGTTCCTCAAGAAGAGAAAGGAAGGGGAGGCTAGGAGGCGAAGGAAGGACCGCATCTCGCCGACTTTCTTAGAAAAGTAAGGGGTTTTAGTTAGTCCTGTGGTGACGACGACACAGCTGTGAAAAGGGAGTCCCTGGACCTGTGCAGGCACTTACATAGGAAATAATCCAAGCAGAAACTGGGGGGGGGGCGGAATGACAGGATTCACTGCACACTGTGGACACTGTCACAGCAGGGACGGGATGCTGAGGGTGACTCTCTGTGGCAGAAATTTCAAACATGTATGAAGCCTGAGACACACAGTGTGCAGAATTGCGAGGAACTGGGTGCTGGTCGAGGTCTTCTTCATAGGAAAGGAGTTTCTCTTAATTTCATTAAACCCTTTGCTTTCTCCTTTATAAAACAAGGACTTGAGTGCTGTGAACACTGCACCATGGACCGGCGAAGATGATGCTTCCTATCATGCAGGGGGTGGGGCTTGTTTCTGAGACAAAGTCTTTCTGTGTAGTCCAGGCTGGCCTAGAACCACAACCCCCCTGCCTCAGCCTCGGAGTGCTGGGATTATGGCTGTGTGCCACCACACTGGGCTCATACAGGTTTTAATTATATGGTTTTGGGGTTTTTTTTTGGTACTAGGAATCAAACACAGGACTTGCACTTGCCAGGAAGGCACCTGTGGCCCCAAGCCATACCCCTGGCCCTAACCATAGGGTTTTAAAGAAAGATGTGATCAATGGATTCTCTTCAGTTTCACAGTGTTTCCTATGATATGGTTCAGACTTAGGATAAAACTTGTAAAATATCAGCAAAAGTGTTCTTATATATTTATAAATGAGTATCAAAATACTGTTTTCTATGGTCCTTTCCACCATTTCTTCTAATACTCTTCACAATTTTAATTTGACCACATATTAAGTAAATTCATCAATATACCTCAGTATATATTAAGGCAAAATAGATTGCTTTCTAGAAACTTTTAATAATTCAAAACACTGAGTACAATATTGCATATGATACCATTTGTGTAGTACAAGTTACCACGTATTTTATGGATCTGCAATTCTATTTTTTATATGAAATCAAGTTTCTAGTAACCTGTATGATGGGGAAAACAACTTTTCATTGGGATTTTCTTACCAAGGTATGATTTAATATTGATCATATGTGTAAATATACAAACATGATAGCAATTTTTAAAACTTGTAAATAGTTGTCCTTACAAAATTACAACACACTGTAAATAAACCCCTCCCACATTTTATACAAACTACATGATTTTGATATACAAAGATTCTGTTTTAATTACACTGACAATGTACAACCCCAACTATTTACAATACAAAAGTCCATGAACCACAACTGACCGTCCTGCTACTGGCAGCCGCTAAACTTCAGGAGGTAGAGGTTTAATGACGAAATGAACGCAGGCCACAGTTCCCAGCTTGTGTTCTAAAGCTAATTTACAGAGGATAACAGTTCGTTATATGCACATATATACAGTTTTGCTACTGAACTGCAATCTAGAGTCCGTGTCTAAGGACTTACAGGACCACCAGTGCAGCAGGGATTCAGCACTGTTCACACGTCCTGGGAAATCAGAATGTCAGACTCCGCATAGTAACATCCCGACATGGGGCCGTGTCTTATTCCACTGCCGCTACCGTGACGTGTCTGTCTTGTCTAACCGGAGCTCAGCATCTGAGTATTGAGGACTTGGGGGAGGGGTTTGTTTTGAGACAAGGTTTCTCTAGGTAACCCAGGCTGGCCCTGAACTCACAGCGGTCCTCCTGCCTCAGCCTCCCGAGACTGGGATTACAGGCGTGCAACGACACGCCCAGCATCATCTCAGTATCAGATAGCTTGTTTTGAAATGGAAGGGGAAAATGTGCGGAAGTTTCTGTACAAGAGCACAGGCTGAGGAGAATCCTGCTAAGAAATAAATGCTTTGGGTCATAATTATTCCTCTTTTCTTCCACTTACACCAAAGTATTTACTTGGTACTTCCAACTCTAAAAGACAGCGTACCGACAATCCGGAGGCTCAGGAAAGCCGCAGGTATCAGGAAGCATGTACTAATGGGACGGGTACCGGTCACCAGAACTCCCAGGTGCTATTAAAATTCCTCACCTTCAGTTTCTCCCAGTCTGCGAACCCACGTGGTCCCCGCCCTCTGCCCTCTTCCCCCTAGTGATTGCCAAACACGGAGGGGGAAAAATTCTGGTGATCCAAGTACAGGGACCCAAAACAAAGCTCTGCTATTAAAACAAACACACCTCAACAGCTGTTAATACTGTTTTAGAAACGCGCTCAGGTCTAACACTGATCAAACGCGTGAACAGGGTCCGGGCCTGTCTTCTGTCCAGGACAGAGACCAGCAGCAAGGGGCGGCGTCCTGTGCTCGCCGGGGTCTCAGGGAAGCAGCGGCCCCGCAGCCGGGTGTCCTGAGATTAACGGTGAAACTTTAGGTAGAATTAGCAAGACACTTCTTCAGTTGTATAAAATCGTAATGTAAAATTGCTTGCAAGCTGGGTGTGGCAACACACGCCTGTCATCCCAGTACTCGGGAGGCTGAGGCAGGTGGATCGCCATGAGATCAAGGCCAATGTGGGCTCCATAGTGAGTTCAAGGGCAGCCTGGACTGCAGAGCGAGCCCTTGTCTCACCCACCACCCCCAAAAACGATAGCTTTAAAAAATATTAACAGCTGTTCTTTCATGTTGTGCTTAATGCAGAAATACTGCAGACTCGCTCCTTGGGGATCAGGAAAGCCCAACGTCACGCTGTGTCCTTCGCAAGTCGCATGTGCTTCCCACACGCGCGCCGCTGACCTGTGTTCGTCACCCGCTGACAATTCCGGCACCTGTTCTCCGAGGTGTCCGCGCGGGGAGCGAAAGTGCCCCCTGGCCCTCCTCAGGGAGGCCCAGGGGCGACCGCCGGCGTTCGGGGCGCAGGGGCAGCGCGGGGCGCCCGGCAGGCTCGGCTCAGTCCCGGGCCCGGGGCAGGTTGGAGGCGTAGCGCACGAGCGGGAAGCCGCGGCTCTGGTAGAAGCAGGCGCGCCCGCAGGCCTGCACCTGCTCCGAGCTGTCCGACACGAACGAGTCCTCCTCGTCCGCGCAGTCCGAGGGCGCCGACTGCGCGCCGCCGCCGCACTCCGACCAGGCGCCCTCGGGCCTGCGGCCGGCGTTGGCAGCCAGGGCCGGGCAGCTGTGCGCGCGCAGCAGGTGTCTGCAGGCTGGCGGGGCCCGGGCCAGCAGCAGCGCCTCGCAGCAGCCGCACGCGCACACGGCCGGCGGCGCGCGCGGGGGGCAGCAGGCGGCGCAGGCGCAGGCGGGGTGCGCGGCGCGCGTCCCCAGGAGGCCCCCTGCGGCCGGGGGTCCTCGCGCCCCGGGCCCCGCGGCCCCCGCGCCGCCCGCGCCGCCGCCGCCCCGGGCCAGGCGCCTGCGCAGCAGGGCCCAGTCCTCGCGGAACTGCGGGCTGAAGAAGACGTAGAGCACCGGGTTGAGGCAGGCGGGCAGCGGGAAGAAGATGAGCGTGACCGACTTGGCGATCTCGGGGCTCACGGGCACGGCGGCCACGAGCGGCGCGAAGGAGAAGAAGGCGAGCGGGCAGAAGAGCAGGCAGTCGGCGAAGATGAGCCAGGCCACGTGCTGCACGGCGCCGGCGCGCGCGCGCCCCAGCTCGGCCTTGCCCAGCGCGCAGTAGAGGCGCGTGTAGGCGGCGGCGGCCAGCAGGAAGGCGAGCGCGCCCAGCAGCACGAGCGCCGCCGAGAAGCCCAGCGCCGGCGCCTCGGCCGCGGGGAACGGCAGGCACAGCGGCGACGCGGCGAACGGGCCCCCGCGCGCCAGGGGCACGCAGCCCGCCGCCGCCGCGCCCAGGAAGGCCAGGCCCGCGGCCACGCGCACCCGCGCCCGCGCGCGCCGCCGGCCCTTGCGGCTCCGCGCCGGGCCCCGCGCCGCCAGGCTGCGCTCCACGGCCGCCAGCGCCAGCAGCAGCACGGCGCTCTCGGCCGAGAAGACGCCCAGGAAGCCGGCCGCGCGGCAGCCGCTGCCCGTCTCCCACCACACGCCGAAGTCGGCGAAGCGGCCCCAGGACACGGCGTCCAGCAGGCTGAGCACGCCGGTGTAGACGCCGGTGAGCAGGTTGGCCACGGCCAGCAGGCCCACCAGCAGCTTGGAGGACGACGGCGCCGCGCCGCTCGCGAAGGTGGTGACGATGACCAGCAGGTTGGCGAGCAGGGCCACCAGGAAGATGAACCAGACGGTGAGGCGGATCATCCAGCTGCCCAGCAGGTACTCGCAGGGCTTAAAGGCGCCTGGGGAGGGAAGAGACCAAGGAGGCTGCGGAGAGCCCGGGGAGCGGGCCGCTTCGGTCCGGAGCTGCCACACCCGCCACGGACGGCGCGCGTCCAGAAGGTCACTAAAGCCTCCCGGCGACCCCGTACCCATCTGCCGACTACCCAGGTGCCAAGGCCCGCGTTCAAATAATACACACGCGGTCCCCCAGAAGCTCACACTCCGGCAGTCTAGCGAACTGCGCGCACGGCACGAGTTTTGTTTTTTTTTTTTTTTTGAGACGGGATCTTGTTATGTAGCCTAGGCTGGCTTCGAACTCAGAAATCTTACTGCCTCAGCTTCCTGAGTGCTGCAGTGACCAGTGTGCCACACCCAGCCGACACTGGGGATTCTGAGTTACAAAATTAACGCTTGGCTCCTCCTGTTACACCATGCTAACAAAGGCAGTTGGTTTGCAGCACACCATTTAGCCAAAACGGTTCATCTTTACTTAAAATGAGTGATCCGTCTTCCCTGGTGTAAAAGGCAGACTGTGACGTGAGACTCACAGTCTAATGGTAACTCTCCCAAGCCTGAGTTCAAAGAAGTAAATCAGAAGAGGAAAGGTGGCATTAAAAATGACAAAATAACAGAAAGCATTGAAAACCATTTAGACTGCTACTATAAATTAGTTTAAAGACCATGCAGTTGGGCGTGGTGGCGCACACTAGTAATCCCTGCAATGGGGAGGCTGAGGCAGGAGGATCACTTCGAGTTTGAGGCCAGCCTGGGCTACACAGTGAGTTCACAGTCAGCCAGACCTGCACAGCTAGACCCTGTCTCCAAAAACAAAAAACGAAACAAAGGACAAACACAGCAGGAGCGTGCAGAAAGCGCCTCTGCCACCGCGGAAGGCCCGCCCCGCTCTGCCCTGCCCCAGAGCCCATGAACACAGATGTGGCCTCTGGGCGCCTGACCCTGTATTTCTGCGGACTTGGCCGAGCTGCGGGTCCAGCCCACACTTTCTGAGGCAAAGCAGCTGCTCTGGGCTGCACCCGGGGCTCCTCTACCCGGCAGGGCAGGGCAGTGCAGGGCAGGACGTGCGCGCGTCCACGCAGGGCAGGGGGCGCGTACCCGTGGGCGGGGTGCAGTGGATGATGATCTGGCCGTGCTCCTGGCGCTCCGCGCTGTCGGTGCCGTTCCCCGCGCCCGCCGCAGCTGAACAGAGACAGCGCAACGGGTCACGCTTACCACCAGCACCAGCCCCTGCTCAGCCCAGCTCGGGAAGGCTTGGTGACACGCAGGCCACCTTCCCCTCGCTGTGGGGCACCCCCGCT
>RJWT010044295.1:0-11802 GCA_004365215.1 Cuniculus paca
TCAAGAGTGGGCCAATTCTCAGAACATTAGAATTCTATTATGTATCATCTCTTTCCACAGTGAATACTAGCAATTAACAATGAGGAGACTTTAAAAATTTGTACAAATCCATGGAAATTAATAACATGCTCCTGAACAATTGATAGGACAGCATCTTTCTTTGTGGTGAGCTGTTTTATAATTCAATCATATAAAGCTGTCTAGTATTTAACATCGTCAATGAGTGATTACCAAGTGATAAGCTCAATAATACTGCTAATCCTGATTGACAAGGAAATGACGAGGAAATGAAGGAAAGACACAGGAGGTCTTTCTTTAATTTTTTATCGTTTCTGATGCAATGTTTCTATTAAACATTGTTTAGGTTCTTGTCACACTATGTCATCGGTTCCATTAAGAATGCAGCATTTAGTCTCAACAGTGCCCCTGATTTTGTATTTAGGGAATAACTATTGCATGTTACACAGATTTTGTGCAGGAAATGTAACCAGTTGTCCTGATCTTCCTTGGCTAATAAGAGTAAATCGTACCCAAGGTTGACTGCAATCTCCCCTTTCCACATCTCCACCTACACCATAGTCAGTTCAATAAAGGCCAGTTTTAAATGTTTCCCTTTCCAGACCATTGGAATTACTAAGTCCAACAGATTACCAGTTATTTTTGTGTATCTTCACCTGTAATGTCAAATCTTCGTCACTCAAATTTGGAAAATGCAGGTGGTCAAGTTTCAATTCACACCAGCTGATAGTGAACTCTAGACAGCTTCTGAAATCTGTATATGAAGATAAATCTCCAAACATTTATTGGCAGGCAGTCAGCACCTGCCCATTGCGCCACATTCGACCACCACTTCTTTGGAAGAGTCCTTTCCAAAGTGTGATAGATGGACCGACTGTGGTGGCATCACTCAGGAACATGTTAGGACACAGAATGGCAGGACTCGCCCTTCAGCAAAACCCTCAGTTTTACAAGGCCTCCAGTACTTCTCATGCATATTAAATAACAGAGCATGCAGAAATCAACTTTTTTTTGGAAAATTCAGTGAACAAAGAAGAGATGATAAATCAATGGGAAATGCTCAGTTTAAATCATGTAGATGACTTCATAGGCAGAATGTATAAAATGTTTCCTTTCTATAAAACAGCAACTTGCTTGCAATTTTTGACATCAATTTAGCCTACCAATATGCAATATGTGAAGAGTTATATTTTTATGAGAAATAGAATTGGAAATGAACTTTCTCCCACCTGTGGCAATAGCAAGCTCTAGAGGGCAGATGCCAATCATTGATGGGAGACATTGCCCCATCGAGCATTGAGTCCTGCGAGACTCAAACTTAAAGTAGAAGACCAAATATACTTCTCTGAGGCGTCAGGTAGAATGATTCATTCTATTGCAACAATTGTAAAATAGTGCAGAGGTTAAAATATTACTAAATGTCTCAAAGTTTGAGCACAATCAATGATTACATTATCGTACATCATGTTGTCAACCTACTTTAGGTATAGTATTGCTAATAAGTAGAAAAAGAGCAAACAGTGGACTCCCTCAACTACTAGTTGAAATCACATTTTCAAAAAGCATAAGAGTTTTTTAACTGGATTTAATACAAAGATGCTAAAGCCTGAGTACTGTAACTTTGGCTTACATTAAAAAATTGGTTAAAAGAGATATAATTGGTTTTTATATCAGGCAGCCTCTCTTCAGTCCCTTCTTGAATGATTGTCTTAATTCCCTCAGTTCGTTCACGTAAACACTTCCAGGGAAGACGCCAAGAGGAGTTTTTCAGTTGGTTTAAGTCACACTTCAATTTATGTATTCACTACTGTTCATTAAAAATAATGAACCATCTGGGAAATGCGACGTATTAATCCCAGTTACCCTCAAAACTGAGGCAGGAGAATCATTTGCACTCAGGAATTCAAGACCAACCTGGGCAACATCGTGAGATCCTGCCTCAAAAAATGAATAAGCAAATAAACCCAAAACTGAAAGCCTTCCAGGGTATACAGAATAAATTCTATACAATGAACATGTGTAGAGACTCCCCAAAACACTGATTTTTGACTGCGCACAGGAGTAATTATGCTAAAAACAAACACCAACAACAAAAACAAACAAACAAACAGGAACCAGATGTTTAAATCAGGTCAGACACCCACATAAGGCTTTTTACCATGCAATGAGGCCCCGTGGGGTATTAAGCACAATAATACTTGTAAAGTGTTAGCTCTTGTCATCAACATCACATTCATTTTCTTCATGATTATTTTACTTTTTATTATATGTCCTAGCACTAGAAAGTTTCCTGCTTAGTACTGGTTTGCATGGAGTAAATGAATGAACGCTGGTGATCTGTCACGCGTTACCGTTGATCTTCTCTACTTCCCGCTTAGCATAGCTGCAGAGCACAGTAGCACTACACAAGCACAGTTAGCCATGAAACACAAGGCTTTTTTTTTTAACCATCGTCTGTAAATTCCATCGCAGGGACCCATAAAATACTTGACAGTGCTTCAGTTCAGACTCAAATTTAATAGCAGGACGTGAACTTGGCCCTCAAATGCTGTGTGTCAGTCACCATTGCCAATGATAACATGGGTACCTAGTCCATCTTAGGCCAACCTCATTAGTTTCTTAATGCTATCACAAGAAATTAACACAAGTCAGGTAGTTTAAAATAGCAGACATTAATTCTGTAACTGTTCTGCAACCTGCCAAATTCAGAAGCCATCGTGCTGGAATAAGAAAGGTTAAGCTTCCTCGGACATGCTAGGGGAGGATGTGACCATTGACTTTTCCAGTTGCTCAGGGCTGTTGGCATCCCTAGGCTTGTGGCCCCATCCTCTCATCTTCAAGTCTCTCTCCCTATTCTTCATATGCTCTCTTTGTGTGTGTGTGTGTGTGTGTGTGTGTGAAATCTCTTGCTGCTTCTTTCTTATATGGACACTTGTGATTACATCTAATTGTTAACTGGATAACAGCATCCCTAATTTAACTAGATAAGCATGCATTATTTTGAAAATAATAAAGTAACTTGGACAGATTCCTGGAAATAGTGTCTTCCATTGTACTGAATGTATTTCATTGTAAAAGTTAATTATAGACCAACCATGAGTAGTGTTGATTTTTTGGACAGTCATGAAGTCATTTGCACATTTAATAGGATTAAAGGAGAAGGGAAGTGATGATACTATCCACATGTTCATTATGTTCCTTGAACCTCACAAAAATTTCAGGGTAGGTGCTAGCACTTACATTTAGATAACATTTACGTGTCACAAATATTAGTGTCAGATGCTATTTGAAGCTGGCATAGATACATAAAACAAGTAGGTAGGATCTTAAGGACTGCTGGTGTTTTTCCTTCTAGTGACATCTGCTATTTCCTCCCATGCATGGGCAGTTTCTGCATGTCTGAGGGGTGTAAATGGTTCACAATTATCTAAGCAGCTATTTTAGAATAATTCCAACACTGAATTTGCTTACATCGGATATAAATTTTAAAAATACATATTTTTAAAATCAACATTGTAAAGCTTCTATTTGGCCCCCACAAATACAGATTACATGATAAATTATTTTAAATATAAGCTTTTCTGATATCCTACAGTAGACTTTTCAACAATACTTAGTAGGGGGCAGCTTATTTTGACACTCAAAGATACACACATGCACAAACACTCCTTCAGCACTCAGGAAAACTCTAGGCAAATGGAAACACATTTTATAGCCACTTAGGCAATTTCTGAGGTATTAATGGCTGTTTGCCTAGAATTAACAGGGTTCAATTCTTAGACATTATTAACACAGATTAAGAATTTATAGTTATTAAATCCTGAAGCTGAAATGTAAGGATCACATGGGGCGACATCATTCAAACCACTTATTTTACCACAGAAATTCACAGAAAGGTACCATAATGACTCCATCTATGATGCTGGCAAAATTCTTCAGTCTCAACTCTCAGCCCAACCCAGGTGGCTCTTTTCCTGCATCCTTCCTCGCTGTCTTCCTCGCATCCTCTATCCTTTCTTCCCTTCATTTGTTCTTGCTTCTTTCTGCTTTGGTTTCTCTCTTTCATGCTTCTGGTCTGCTTCATGCAGTGATCAGTCAGCTCGATTACGTTCTCCTGCCTGTCTGTCTGCTCACGGTGTGAAAGATGTAGGTCAGAAGACTTCAGCAGGTTCCAATAAATACTCAGCCTTCTGATTATTCATGATTTACAAGACATTGTATGTCTGATTTAAGAAATGCTTCTCGCAATTTGGAGGGCTTTCAAGCCTATGAGTTATAGAAAGTTGCCCATTTATTTCTGTTTATAAAAATAAAACCTATTTAAGCCATTTTTTATTATTCACTCCACAAATATTTATCCAATACCTACTATATTCTAGAAGATGCACAGAGGGTATGCAGCTGAAATGGAAAAACAATCCTCTTTTCCTATAGTTTTGAAATACCAATGTTGATCAAATAGTACGATACACAAAATATACTGATAACTTAGATGTGATATTAAATGGCTAACACTACAAAAATGGGGACTAAAAATAAGTAAATAAATCAATGAACTATATACTATGATTTCAAGAAATGATAGTTACTAAAGAAAAGATAAAACAAGGCATCAGCTATTTTGATTACTCATGCATTTTAGAATAAGAACCTAGATAGTCTTAGATTGAGGTCATATACTTCTCACTTGGGTATGGCATAATAAGTTACTTGTTTGCTCTGGAAGAAATTGCCTAGTTTGGATATGTTGAGTGTCTATCAAGGATTAGCTGGTGTGTGTGTGTGTGTATTAACAATTTTGCAGTTTTTCAGTTGTTAACGTGTTATTTGGAATTATTTCACTACGTGTTCATCACGAAAGAAGCCCTCATTCCATTTACTCAGCCTTGCTTAAATGGATTCCACCGTGACTTCCCTTTTCTCACACCTCTAGCAAGTTGTAATCTCTTAGACCTCCCCTGTGCAGTCTATGTTCTGAGAGAAGACTACTTAGGATGTTACCGAGGGAAAAAACCTGTGTCCAGTTGGAACATGAAATTTAGGCAGGACCATTGGTTCCAGGAATAACGTCAGGTCCCAGATGCACAGAGGTAGGGGGTTTATCAGAGCAGAGAAGCAACTGCACTGGAATAATGACTCTCAGGACTGCAAAGAAACTGACCCTCCCATTTCCTGCCAGGCACAGAGATGCGGATGATCATTATGTGGTGCAATACGACAAGAGCTACCCTAGCAGCAGATTTATGAAGGCTTTGAATGTATAAAGTAAATGTGCAACAATAGGAGTGCAAACCTTTGATATATTTTAACTGTGGTGGAGTTGCAGACAAAGGAACACTGCAAATAATGACATGGTGATGCAAATACATCACCCTTGACCTGGGAACAGAAATGATCATAATATTGCTCAAGTTCTGTGATGTGGGAGATATGAAGGAAAGGATTAAGGATTTCAGGGGAAAGCACAAGTATTTCCTTATTTTTGGGATGGATTTTTTTCTCATATTCACATGGTATTTAGACACTGGTCTATAATGAACACTTCTGTTGAGTGGGAAATCTATTTTGTTGGAATAGAGTTAATCTCATCAAACATAAAGGCAGAAATGTGACTGATGCATGGTAAATCAAGCTAACAATTTCTTTGGCTATAGTGGTGGCTCACACATGTGGCCAGTTTAGTATCTTCACCAGGAGTTTTCTACTGGAACCTTCTAAAAAGATTTTCACACAGGCCTGATTCTAAGAGAATGTGGTGCAGGTAGTTGTTGGTCTTTTTGTCTGCAGTGTGGAAAGTGATACTTTGAGAATGAGAAGTGAGAGACAGAGTTCCATGTGACCCTGCTATTTTTATGCATTATATTTGGGGTGTTTTTGGTTACCTCATTGCTTAGAACTATTTCCAGGCAAATATGTATCTCTACACAGCCAAATTTATTAATGAATTAACCTTATCTCAAAAAATAATAGCAATAATAATTATGGTAACTTAGCCTGGCCTGTTGGTGCACATCTGTAATCCCAGCACTCAAGAGGCTGATACAGGAGGATCACTGCGAAATCAAGACCAGCCTGGGCTACAAAGTGAGCTCACGGCCAGCCTGAATGGCATAGTGAGACCCTGCCTCAAAAAGACAAGGGCTGGGGATTTAGCTCAGTGACCTAAGCACCTGCCTGACAAGCGTGAGGTCACAAGTTCAATCCCCAGTGCCACAAAAAATAAATAAATAATAATAATAACAATTATGGTAACTTTAATTGTTTAGATTTACTTGGAACTTAGTATGTGCCAGATGTCTTATGTCCATATTTTTATGTACTAAATGAAGAACACCGTGAAGTACAATAAACATATAAGGTGTTTATTTTACAAAAGACATGAGAACAAAATGTCAAGTATTCCCTTCCCGGGTGAAGGTCAGTAGATTCTCTTCAACCAGAGATCCAAAAAAGAGTAGTCAGATGCAGTTAGGGGTCTGAGAGCATAATTTCAATGAAATAATTTCTAATGTCCCATATACCATAATTATCTAGGCAATATTCTGCAGCAGGGAGTTATTCAGTGGGATTTGCTGTTAAGAACAGTAAATAAGGTGGATCTAAGATGGATTGTAGACTCCCATCAGACAGTGCTCCCGGCTTACCTCCGAAATGCCCAGTGAAAAGGCTATGTCCTTGCACAGCGGAAAGTGCACTGAGATAGCTGCATGCTACAGAAGCACTTTTAAGATTCACTTTTCTGGATATTACATTTTGGCTGAATCAATCAGAGTGGCCATCCAGTACCTTCATACAACTGATACTTGTAACTTTGGTTCAGGAAATTCAAGCATAAGCTTTCAAGTAAGCTGATCTGAAATTTGATTCAGATATAGCGCACCAGGGAGTTAACTACATCAAGAAATAACAATCTCTTCATATTCCATGAGAGCTGTGATATATCCATTTTTCAATGGTTGCTTTCCTAGTTAGGAGGGAAAAGCCATAGACTTTAATCCTTTCACTCCCTTTAAAGTACCCCACCCCACTGAGATGAAGCCTTCCGTGCCTACCACATATCAGAAAGTTAAAATCTCCATCTGTACCTTTATATCATTTTGTTTAAAATGGTTACTTCTAATTCTTTTGCACTGTCCTAATTTTGTGCAACTTTAATAAGTGTCATTATGTCACTTATGGTAGAGAAATTGTCTATTATATAATATTACATGCTACTCTGTGCATTTCCAGGATCACATTATTTTTGTATACCTGAAATTTAATTATACTAATATTCTCTACATAATCTAGACCTGTCCTAAGACAATATTTGGAATTAAGTAATATGGTCATCATAAAATTGAATACATAGGATAATAAATTTCATATATGCTTCTAAATAAGCATTAGAATGATTCCATAGTCAGACTTACCTAAAAAAAAAATCTGTTCTTTTCTTAGTTATCTAAAAGACTGACTAAGCTGTATTTGTGGAACATACAACATGCCCAGGTGGTGGAAGGGTTTGAAGTGTATCATCCCCCAAATCATGTCCACTTGGAACCTCAGAATTCTGACCAGCTTTCACCAAGGAATGTAATAATCCTGTATTGCAAACATGTGTCAATAAAGATAAAAATTTAATTAGAAATAATTTGGAAATAGGATCTTTGCACATATCATTACTTTAAAACAAGGTCTTACTGAGTCAGAGTGTGTCCTAAATTTACTGAGGGGTATCTTCCTAAGAAGAATAGATGACACACAAAGATAGAGACATAGAGAAGGCTGTGCTAAGCTAGAAGTAGAGATTGCAGGGAAAAAACCCTCAGCAAACGGATGCCATGCTGGGAGTCTCCCAGCCTTCTGAAAGACAGATGCCACCTGGGCTTGGAGGCTGATAGGTGACACACCACACGGCAGGCAGCTTCCAGATCTTGGCGAAGGTAGCTCTTCCGGATGTTCTGAAGAACAAGGAGGACTGTCTCACAGAACGTTTGGAGGGACGGGGCCCAGCTGACACTTTTATTTTGAACTTGTGGTCTTTACATGTGTGAGAATGCAGCTAGTGCCGTCTGGCTTACCCAGGTGTGAATACTCAGTGGAGCAGCCCGGGGGTCACAGATAACTCAGCGCATGTGCACATACCGGCTACACAATCCAAATGATCTGTCCATCAAATTTTTCTAAGAGTACTTCAGAAATCTTTACTTAGGAGAGGAAAACAATTAGTAACAAAGTGAAAAAGTTGTGATAAAATAATTCAAAACATCACGAGTATGTGCTCAGCTCGGCATAAACTCTTACACCTTAGAGGCAAGCAGGAGAATCCATTTTCAGAATGATGACCCCAAAGCCCTCTCTGTCACATTATGAAATATTCCAACCTCTTCCCTTCATTGTGTTCACTGAACCAAGAAGATGGAATAATTTATAGGGGTTTATAGCCCCAAGAATTGAGCTAAAATGCATGGAGTTTTCTGGAGATCAGTGATTGTTGAGCTGTGAAACTTCTCGTGTCAGTTATTGACTCCCTTTGAGAATCTAGAAGTTTTTTCCCTTTAAAAATACACATGTGCATGTATACTTTTTTTCATGCTGTTCAGTATGGTCAGAACTTCCCTGTTTATTAATCTTACATCTTATATGGTCTTTAAACAATCCTATTAGAATAAATATTAAATCAACTTTTATCTCTAAATGAGAAAGCAGCAGCCAGTGTTCATTTAATTAATTTGATTCATTGCTGCCAAAAATAGATTTTCATGTGGTCTTAATTTATTTTCAACATCACAAAATCCTGACTGTGCACTTTTTTTTTCTTTTTTGCGCCTGGGATTGAACTCACGACCTTGTGTTTGCCAGGTAGGCACTTAGGCCGCTAAGCTAGATCCTCGGCTCATGTGTTTTGAGACAGGGTCTCACTATGCCGCTCAGACTGGACTTGAGCTCACTTTGTAGCCCAGGCTGGTCTCAAACTCACAATGATTCCCCCTGTCTCAGCCTCCCGAGTGCTGGGATTACAGGCGTGAGACACTACGCCTGGCTCAACTTTTTTCTTTCTTTTGGAAAAATGTGAATTAGATTTTATGATACGTAGCTTTCTAACTTTAGAGAGTCTGCATATAAGTGATGAAATGACTCAGACGGAAGAAAACTGTACTCTCAAGATAAGGATGGACAGGAAGCCAAGCATGCACTTGAGACACTGAAATACACACACACATACGCAAGCTTTTCTTGAGTACTCGACATCCTTCAGTGGTGGCTCCTAAATATCAACCCTGGATACCATGCCCTGTGACACTTCAGCATGAAAGCTGACCTTTAATGCGCATGGTGCCAACTTTTTTGATAATTGTTTCCTCAGCATGGCAAATTCTCTATAGCATTGAATCCATATTTCTAGTGAAAAATTCGAAAGGCCAAGCAAATTAATTCCCCTTTCCACCAAAAGTCTTCACAGCTGCAGGACAGATGAACTTGAGGCCTCTGCTAGTCAGGCACGCGGTTGACGATATGGAGACAGAGGGTCATTGTCTTTGTGAAGGTCATGAGGCCATGCAGCAAATTAAATGGAAACCAGGACTCAGAGACACAGAGCAGACAAAGCCAGTGGGTGTCATCGGTGAGCTTCCCCTTGCTTAATTTGCCAATACAAGCTAAAACTACTTTCTGCTCTTTCTTATTAAATGGCTACATAGTATTTCAAAAGAGAACGTAAGCTTAATTAATCAAAAGGAACTCATGAATCTGTAGAACTGGGGACTTACGGAAGAATAGGCCAGATAAAGTAACCATGTAACCGTAATCAGTTAACTATTGCTAACACCCCTTCATTTCCTTGCTGGAGCTCCTGAGCCACGTTTGGGCTGGACCTACCCGATTCTTGTTTGCTCGAATAAGCTCCTTAAAAATGTTATTTTACCACAGTTTAGCTTTCAAACAGGGATTGCACTGCAAAGATTACATCGATAGACAGAAAATACAAAGTCAGTGTAAAACAATTTTTGGAATGTGGAAAAACTAATGCCCTGAAACTTAGTAAAAACAATGGATTTGAGGGAAAAACTAGGATTTGTAAAGACCATTTATTATATAAATTATAACCGTATCATTATCAAAACAATAAGAAAATTAATAAAAAAATACAACCAAAATTTAACATTTTCAGGCTATCAGTTTAATCTTTACAGTCAGTCAATCTTTGCAGCCTTACACTCGGGATTTAGTGTAAGTTCCTTATTTCAATAGGTAGAACCTGGAGGGGCTGATCTCTAGGAAAGTACATTAGCATCAAAATTAAAATTTAATGCAGTTTTTCACCAATCTCTGTTTTACTGCAGGGAAAAGTCTTAACCAAATCTTCTGTGTATGTAGATCAGTCAGATGTTTTGGTGCAGCGAAAAGTACAGAGTACTTAAGGAACCCTTTCCAAAATTTTTCTCTTTTGCGGGGGTGTCTGGTATTGAGAAAAATTCCTCTGAAATTTGAGGAAGGTTTGTTTGCTTCACAATTTAACATATTGGAAAAAAAAATGACTTTCAAAACTTTCCTGACATCACTCTACCACTTATTCATTGCTAATCTAGTGATTCGGTACTAAGAAATACACTATTCTCTAATAGATTTTGGGAATGGAAAGCTGGAGGCCAGGAACTGAAACTTGGAGATGCCTGGGTCTCAATAGGGCTTCCATGAGTAGCAACCTTCAACAGAGAAGTTAAAGCTCATGACTTTGTGATGATTTTGACATAGAAGTAGAATAAATAAAGGTGCTTCACATGCTGTAATCAATCATACACAAATTACTTCCCTTTCAGTCCCTTTCTCCATTCCATTTGTTAAAATGAACATATAAACAACTGCAACAGCAACAACAAAACACTCATTAATTCTTTTCCTACTTCGTCTTTATTTTACTCTGTGTATTCTCCAGTGTTCTTTTCTGCTTATGATTTTGATTTCTGAAGGGCTGTGCCCTACAGTTGTGCTTGCCTAGATGGTAATCCTGAAGTGTATTCTGTCCTGGATAACCTTTTCTTTAAAAGAATGTATATATATTTGAGTAATTTCCTTCTTCTGAAATAATTGTAGTCAACATTGAATCCTACAAGCTAATGTAAAAACATCTTTTTCACATATTTGCATCTACTTATGAAAAAATATTAAATAATTAGTACTGAAGAATATTCTTTAATAACTTTCCAAAATCACTTCTTACTTCTAGACTTCCCCAATATTCTCACTCAAAAGCTATCATTCAGAAGACCCCTACTTTAACACAGAACTCTCTGTGTAACTCACTGTTTTCTTCCCCTCTTTGTGCTTTATTAATCAGTGTATCTGTTTCTTTTACTAATTCTTGAACAGGTCTTTATAGACTGCCCATACAATATTACTATGCAGAGTACGGGTGAACCGTTTTCTTTACTATATCGCCCTCAGTCTCCACATACAGATCATTTACTCAAATAAAAACCTAAGTATTCTGGAAATTAATACAAAAGATTCAGACTGAAAATATTCAGCAGGATGATGCATGTCCATCATCAGGTTTCTTTCAGAAATTTAATATTATTTTCACTATCAATTTTTAACCTCACAATTTTGCAATGTTATGAAAGCAAACTGCAATAAATTTAATTTAAAAACTTATGTTTAGCAAACAATAGCTCTTAAAAAGTTTTTGAAATTATTCTAGCCTTCCTTAGGTAGCAAATTAGAATTTCATATAGATGTTCACCCCTAGACAAAGAGAAATAGTTTTAGTCTTCATACTAGCTTGTTATGAAGAATTTGTGG
>RJWT010044297.1:0-11808 GCA_004365215.1 Cuniculus paca
CCTGGGACCTGTAGTTTTTGCAGAAGCTTCACAACCCTGGGAAGAACACCCTAGCTGGGTCCAGTTGTCTGTTATCAGTTCATTTACATTTCCTTAGCATCACTGGGATAGAATGATTTCCTTAGCATTTCCTGGGATAGAATGATTTCCATGATTTCTATGATTTCTATCTGACCACCCCTCAAACCTATGGAGACTCTCAGCCCCACACCCTCTGACCAAAGGAAAAGAAACTTTCTCAGGGGATTTTGAAACCCAGAGAGGCAACAGAGACCTTGAGTGAAAACCCTGTATTTAATGTGTGAGATTGGGGAAGCCCCATCCCTCCCCCCCTTTTTTTTTTATCACCCACTCATCCGGCCTTTGAGTTGGATGAGGGCTGCCCCCAGTCTCCATCCTGCGGCTCTGGGTATCATCCTTTGAGCTCAGTCAGCCTCCAGGGCCTGTCTCTCTCTGAATCTCCTGTGGGACATGGGGAAAGACATCATGTAGGCCTTGTCATATTCATTCCATAATACCCTTCTCCAATTTGCCCCTTCCTACTCACTGATGTCTGACCCCTCACCTTCTTGCATATTCATATAGTGCCTGCTTTCGCTCCTGCAGGCTCTCCTGACGGGCCCAGGAAGACTTGGCAAATGTTATGGCTGTGGGCTGAGGGGTCACCGGGCCAGAGCTGGGGAACTGAGGTGATCACAATATCAGAGAGCTTGCGAAGTCATCATCAATAAACACGCATCGTATGCCTACTTTGCAAGAGAGGCACTGTGCTAGGGTCTCATGATCAAAAAGATAAGTCAGCAACAGGGAGTCGAGGACTGCCCCAACCTACCCAAGTCTTGGACTTAACTGCTTCTGGGTCTCACCTTGGGGGCAGAGGCTGTGGGGAGGGACTGGGTTCCCTCTGTGATGTCTTCAGGCATGAAAGCTACAGCTCCCTCAAGCAGATTAGTGATGGTCAAGTCTACACAGCCAGTCCTGGCTGGGAAGAAAGGAAGAGAGGAGAGGGGAGTCCAATCCCTGCTCACCTCTTCTTGTTAGCCTTCCTTCATAGCCCACTTTTTCCTCCCTGTGTCTGTTACTTGGTGTGAGGCCACCCTTGCTCATACCCAGGTCTCTCTGGATGACACCCAATGGCACATGAGGCAAAACCTCCTTGACTCTCTGAGCCAGCGTTGCCAGTTGCCCATCAGGAGAAGGGCCAGGAGAGGGAGGGAAAGAAGACTGCGCTGAAAAACAAAAATTTAGAAATATACCTAAGTGGAAAATTAGAAGAAAGTAGAGGCTGGCCAGTCTAGGAATAGGGAAGAAATTGCCACAGGTTGAAAAAAGCTCAAGAAGAGACTACACACCTAACTGGGGGCGCAATCTGGGGTGTCTTTGTCGCTTCATGTGTTCTGCTTTGTCAGCTGGAGTAAGCCGTGTCCCTGTCTGGCCCAATTCCTTGGCCACCAGCTAGAAGTGGAAGGTTGTAAATATCGAGCTCGCCAGCCTCTCCCACCTCCACCCTGCTTGTGTACTCTACCACCTGTTGTACACGGACTGCAAACTCCTCATTGCCCTCTCCCAGCTGTCGATGCACAGGATGAAGCCACCTGCAAAAAACAATCCAGTGCCATATTAAGTCATCCCTTCCCCACTCTGGTGCCTCTCTTCATGAAATGGTGGTGAGGATGGGGACATAGTAAACAGTGTTGCCTCTGTGGTGGGACCTTGATATTAAAAAAGTTACAAATGAACAGGGCAGAGGCCACTACTTCCTTAACCTTGAGATGAGCCTCTCCCCAGCCACCAAAGAGTGAGGACAGTTAATACCTTACTTGATACACCGTGAAAGGGACGAAAAGTGACCACAGCAGTTCTGAGACCCAGGAAGCATCTGACACCGTCTGAGGGGAGGGCATGAAGTGAGGCCAGGGCCAGGGTGGGGAAACTTTTCCCCCAAAATCCCAGAGATTCCCTGCCCAACACACACTCACCACAGAAACTAAGGGTCTCTGAACTTGCAGGGTAAGAGGCTGTACCACATCCTGAATAGAAAATGGCCAGGAACTAGAAGAGAAAGGAGAGTAGAATGGAGTCCAAGTAGTCCCGTCAGCAGCACTGAAAACATGAAATTGTTGACACTGCACAGGTAAATAAATAGGAAAGAGATTCGGGGAAAAAAACTAAGTGGGCAAAAAAAAAAATCTGGGGATAAAGTGGGATAAGGGTTGAGGGTTGGGAAAACTCAAAGGCCTGCAAGTTTGACTAACCTACTCAGCTGTAGCCTCTGCTCACTCACCTGAAACGCAGGAGCCCCTCCCGGCCATTGGTGGCCTCTTCCTCAGGGAACAGCAGCAGAGGGGTGGGAGGAAGTCTCGTGGAGGCACAGAATCTCTTGAGTGACTCCACCAGCTCCACCCGCCTATCTATCTCCATGAAGCCCCGAGACCAACACACAAAGCTGGGAGGACTATTGAGTAGAGGCTGGGAATAGGGAGCAGAGAAAGCAACATGAAAAGAACGGCAGAAAATTAGAAAAAATGGTAAGTGGAGTAGAGAGACGAGGGGTCCAGGGTCATTATCCCCCAAGGGAGTCCTAGACGGGATAGGCGAAGCTAAAGCACGGGCCCAGGAAGCCACCCGGTGGCGCTCTAGGCTTCGCCCCCACTCACGGTGCTACAGGTGGTGAGCAGGTTGACTATGTTGTGGTCAAAAGGTGTCACGTGGTTGGAAATGAGGACCCTGACGCGGGGATCCCGGAGTCCGGAGCCTTCCTGGCGGGCCACGAGCCCCAGCACCGCACACATGGTCCGTACCACGAACCTGAGGGTACAGGTGGTGGTGACTGTGCGGCCCCGGCCCGGCCCGGCCCGGCCCAGACACTCCCGCAGCGCCCGAGTCGGAACCTGCGAAAGACACTGTCAGGCAGCGCGCAGCTAACCAAGAAGACGTGGATCCCAAGAAAGAGGCGCAGGACTAGGAGGCAGAAGCCGACCGGCGCGTAGAGCAGCAGCGCGAGGAGCAGGAAGCCGTCACCCGGGAGCCTGCAGGGAAGAGGCAGTGATCAGACACCGAAGGCCGAGAGGACGTGAGAGCTCGCCTCTTCCCTCCGGGGCTCTTACCGGTGCGAGTCAAAGAGCCGCTCCGGCCCGGGTGCCGGGGAAGGCTCCATCGCAGCTGTTTCAGGGGAGCCCGGCCGCCGCTGCCGCCATCTTCGCGCCGGGCCGCAGGGGCTCCTGGGAAGGCTGAGACTTTGGGCATCCGCCAAGGTGCTGTGACCCGAAGTCCGGAGGCGCCCCGGAAGGGCTAGCGGACCCAGCATGCCCTGCGGCCCCGGAGGCGCCTGACAACTCGAGTCCGAGGGGAACCACAATTCCCAGCATTCGCGGGTCGGGGCGGAGCTGGTTCCCGGGAATCTTGCGTCCCGGCGTGCTCTTCTGGCAGACTTCAGGTTCCGGCGTGCCTAGGGTCCGGCTGTCTGCCTGCTCTGATCCCGGGCACCGCCTCCGAGTTGGGCGGGCGAGCAGGCAGCCGAGGTGGAGCTGATGGCTGCACTGAGGGCGGGGCGGGGTGCAGGCTGGATCCTCCGGGGATGGCGGGCTTTGGGGGGCATTCTCTGCGGGAAGGGACCCCTGTTGACCCCTGACCTTCGGGCCCTGCTGACGTCAGGAACGCCTTACCCACGGGCCTGGGGGACTTATGGGACCTCCAGTCTCCGGGCCCGGTTCTCTCTGGCGATCCCTGAACCTCGGGCATGTTTGACGTCTTGGACCCCGGCACGACTGACTGCGGAGACCCCTGGTCCCCAGACCCAGGAGGCCTCGGGGAACCCTGGAGCCCGTCCGCACTCGTGGCTGGCAGTGGCGCTTGGCGCTGGGGGCGCAGTGCTGTTGTTGCTGTGGGGCTGGGGTCGGAGTCCTCCAGCCGTCCTCGCCGCGGTCCCTGCTCCACCACCCACCTCTCCCCGGAGCCAGTACAACTTCATTGCAGATGTGGTGGAGAAGACTGCACCTGCCGTGGTGTATATCGAGATCCTGGACCGGTAATGGTGGGGTAGACAGGGAAGCATGGAAGCTACAGGCGGAGGGCAGGAGTTTCTTCATATTATCCGCGCTTTCTCCATTCCAGGCACCCTTTTTCGGGCCGTGAAGTCCCTATCTCAAATGGCTCAGGATTCGTGGTGGCTGCCGATGGGCTCATTGTTACCAACGCCCATGTGGTGGCAGATCGGCGCCGAGTTCGTGTGAGGCTGCTTAGCGGTGACACATACGAGGCCGTGGTTACAGCTGTGGATCCTGTGGCAGATATCGCCACGCTGAGGATTCAAACCAAGGTGCGGTTGGAGTCGGCTAGGTCTGGTTGCAACTGTTTACTTGCTCCTATCTCCAGATGACAGGTCTCTTGTACCCATTTTTCTTAGGAGCCCCTCCCCACACTGCCCCTGGGACGCTCAGCTGATGTCCGGCAAGGCGAGTTTGTTGTTGCCATGGGAAGTCCCTTTGCGCTGCAGAACACAATCACTTCTGGCATTGTCAGCTCTGCTCAGCGTCCAGCCAGAGACCTTGGCCTTCCCCAAACCAACGTGGAATACATTCAGACTGATGCAGCTATTGATGTATGTCCTTATAGGAGAAAATGACAGACCAGGTTGGGGGAATGGAGGTGCTGTGTAGCACAGCGCCAACTGATGTGTGCTGGATAAGCATTTATACTGAGGTTAGGCTGCAAAAATGTGGCCACTCATTTATGGCCAGGGAAGGAGAGAATCTGGGAAAGTGTTTACTTCTGGGTTATCCCCCCAGGCTTAGAATCTCCTGATGTCTTCCATGTTTTTTCTTTGTCCTACAGTTTGGAAACTCTGGAGGTCCTCTGGTTAACCTGGTGAGTATGATTATCTTTCCCAGAATCCCTGCCCCAGGTCAGTATGGAAAGGGTGGGTTTCTTTTAATTCAAGAAAGTTTGGTTCAGTTTCTGTGTAGTCAGTCTCTTGTTTGCTATCTCCCAATATCCAACCAGTCCCCCCAGTAGTCCCTGATACTCTTGTTCAGATGTCCCCTTCCCCTGCCATCTGTTTGGGCTAGGGGACAGGGGGCTGTGTCCCTGCAGGATGGGGAGGTGATTGGAGTGAACACTATGAAGGTCACAGCTGGAATCTCCTTTGCCATCCCCTCTGATCGACTTAGAGAGTTTCTGCGACGTGGGGAAAAGAAAAGTGAGTCTGGTAGTGGGAAAGGGGGTTCTTTTAAAGTGGTGGATGGGAAATGGAAAGGAACTTTCACTGGGAGGAAGGAAGGGAAGGGAAGGGAAAGAAGGATGGAGTAGGATGGGGGCTCATTGCCTCTCTTTCACAGATTCCTGGTTTGGAATTAGTGGGTCTCAGCGCCGCTACATTGGTGTAATGATGCTGACTCTTACTCCCAGGTATGAGCATTAATGGTAGTGATATGTAGAATCAGTGATGAGCAACAGGGTCCTCTGTGAGGCTGTATTTTTGCTTGTCTTTATGCATGATGAGCGGCTTCTCACTATCACAGAGCTGTTCCTTCTTATTATTTTTTCTCACAGTACTCCATCTGGCACCCCTGTCACCAAATTGATTGCATCTTGTCACTACTGTCATTCAAAGCCTTCAATTCATTGTCCTGGCACTTAAAGGCTTTTTTTTCTTTCTTTTTTTTTTTTTGAGACAGAATCTTGCTGTGTAGTTCAGGCTGGCCTCAAACTCCTGGTGATCCTCCTGCCTCAGCCTCCTGAGTGCTGGGATCACAGGCATGCACCACCAGGGCCTGGCTCTTAAGGGGCATTTTTCACCTGACTAAATCAACCTTCCAGATTTGGCTTCTGCTACTTCCCATAAGAATACTGTTTCAGCCAACCTGATATCCCGCTCTTGTGTCTTTACACGCTTCTTGTTTAATATAGTTAACATCAGACCCATCTTCTAGGTGCAGTTTAAGTTCTACCCCCTTCTTAAAGCTTTTCTTAGGATTCTAGAATACTAGTATTGTCGATTTGACACTGTGTCATTTGGAATTAAGTTTTCTGCTATATACATACCCTACTCTCTAACTGCTAGAAGGCAGAAAGTGGGCTGTCTTCGTTCCTGTAGTGCTTAGTGTGTATCCTGGCCACTCATTTACCAGTGTGTTGATGAGAGACTTGAGGCAAAGCCAAGATGGGGAGAGTTCCTGAGTGTAGCTAATAAGTTGATGTGTGTCCTTTCAGCATCCTTGCTGAACTACAGCTCCGAGAGCCAAGCTTTCCTGATGTTCAGCACGGTGTACTCATCCACAAGGTCATCCTGGGCTCCCCTGCACACAGGTGAAGGAGAGGCTGCCCTGTGAAGGGCAGGCAGGGAAGTGTACATGTGTCCTTGATCTGGGCTGTATACTCCCTGCTTTCTCTCTGTCCATCCTTCTCTGTAGGGCTGGTCTACGGCCTGGTGATGTGATCTTGGCCATTGGGGAGCAGCTGGTACAGAATGCCGAAGATGTTTATGAAGCTGTTCGAACCCAGTCACAGCTGGCAGTGCGGATCCGGCGGGGACCAGAAACCCTGACTTTATATGTGACCCCTGAGATCACAGAATGACTGGATTAGCAAGAGTGCGAGGCACCTGCTCTGATTCCCTCCTTGCCTGCCTAGCCCAGGTTTTGAGGGCACCTGGGCAGGGGCATCAATGAACCAGTGGGGGGCAGGTCCCTCCAACCACCAGCACCAATCCCTGGGCCCTGAACAATCTCGAAAACACTTTTTATATAAAATAAAATTATACCTAGCAACATCTTATAGTTCAACATGGGGGGAGGGGGCTGGATCTTTTCCCCCACCGAAACACTCGAGGTAAAGCTGTGTCTCCCCTGAACTGAGGGGAGATCATGGGAGCTGACCATCCTGACCTCGTATTCAAGAAAATGAGCTGCTGCCATCTGCTGTTCTGGGAATTTAGTCAGTTGCTGCTTGTTGCAGTGTTCTCTGCTCCATGCGGGGCCTGGAACAAAGGTTCTCCAAGCTGGTGCAGATACTGACAGCCAGTCTAGGAAGAAGGGCCGTAACTTCTGTTTGTCATTTCCACATCCACAGTCCATAGGTGGAGAATGCGGCGGGCCTGCTACCGTCAAGGGTTCCATGGTGAGCTCCTGAGGTAATGGCAGCCTCAGACCCCTGCCTTTGGGGGCCAGTGGTGGTTTGAAGAGGAGCGTGGTGATGTTTAGACAATCTGGTTGCTGGTTTGACCGGGGTAGCGCTCGAACCTCCTGTTGGCCTCTTCACTGAAGGCATCACCTAAAGGCAGCATGGACAGGCAGTGTGGGTGGTGCCCTGCACAGAGGCAGGAAGGCAGACCCACTGTGGGGAAAGGTGGGTAGAAGTGGATAGACAGGTCCAGGAATGGGTGGGAAGACAATTTGCTTAAGGAAAAGAGGATGAAAGTATTTCTCTAACAGCCCCCAATCTTCCTCCCGTTCCCCTTCCCATTAAATACCAATGTGGCAGTTGTGCACCCAGATGCGATGTCCATCATATTTGCAGTTACATTTCATTGCATTGTTAGTGAAGTCACTTTCTGCTACTTCAAAATTTGGGTTGATGATCACCTGTGAATGAAGGAGAATGGCCACTGCAACACTCAGACCCAAAGTGTCTTTAAAACTACTGCCCACCAAAAAAAAAAAAAAAAAAAAAGAACTCCTGCCCACCCCCTGGCAACACCGGACCCCAGGCACCTGGAGAATATAGTTCCCTGGCTTCACATCTGTGATGTCAATCCACTGACAGTCGATGTCATGCCTGTAGAGATCCCAGCAACCCACAGTGATGCCTTGCTCTCCAAAGTTGGCACACTCGTACCTCTTGGAGACATCTGAAGAGATTGGCATATGTCAGGGAAAGGAAAAGCTGTGCTTTGGAGATGGCAAGGCCCATTCTGGGCCCCAACTCACCCTCCTGACATTCAGTGTCTTCTAGACAGAAACTTGCTTTGTGTCCCTCTGCCACCTTGGTGCCATTGGGGGTCAAAATATCATAGTGAGTGAAGATGTCCATGCTGTGGTAGTGCCTGTGGGCATAAGGGACAAGAGAATTCCTGTTTCCTTCCCTGACCCTAGCAGGCCTGCCCCTCCTCTGTGGCGTTATCCTACCTCCCTTCTACCGTCTCACCCATGGCACTCATGCCACACCCAGGAGTGCCGCCCAGCCTTGGGTCTGAAGTCAGCTCGTCCCAGATTGTGGATCTGGGAAGAGAATCGGAGCAGACGTCGGTGGCCATAAGGCCAGTTGGCCAAGCGGGCAGAGCTGGCCAGGCAGTTCTCTTCCGCAGCACAGTACAGCATGTGCAGGGGCCGGTCCTCGATATAGGCAGTTTCTTGCACCAGCGCCGAGTGCAGCAGCAGATCAGAGGCCGCTGCATGAGAAAGGAAGGAGAGTGACAGAAGTCACTGCTGAGGGGCAGGGATGGAAGGGGTGCTTCCATTCCCTAGAGTGTGAGACTGGTTTTCTAGGGGGAAGAAGTTCCCTGCCAGACGACAGCCCCTTTCCTCCCTGCCAAGGGTTGGCCCGATCCTCCCTTTCTTGACTTGCTATCCCCTGCCTTTCACTCACTCTCAGAACAGATGACTCCAGCAGTGAAGCGGGTCCCCGTTCTCTTGCAGGTGATGTGAGTGCCATGATGGGCACATTGGTCCAGGGATAGCTCCATCCCCGTGCAGCGCACTCCACTCATCACCATCTCGGTTATATTCCCTGAGTCCCAGTACCAAGTCTCCTGGAGATACAAGTAGGCACAGCCTCCTGGGCCAAGGGACTCATTTCCACAGTCCTTTGCCCAAAGCAGAGAGTTAAGAGACAACAACTTTGTTTCCCCTCCTTTTTTACTTACCTGCAGGCCATGGTTGGCATAGCCCAGACCGAGTTGCCTACAGGCCACCATCGCCTCTAGTGTTCCCCAGTCATCCCCGCAGATGAGGCCCCAGCGGAGGTGCCCAGGTCCCCCTGTTTGCACCACGACTCGCCCCTCATGTCGGCTTCGACCCCCGCTGAGTCGAATCTGTAGTGATGCAGAACAGAAGCACTCGGAGAAGCTATTTGGTGTGGTGGTGAAAGTTCGTAGTGGGAATGTGGCAAAAAGTGATCCAGAGGCAAATAAAGGGCTAGCAAGTGGTGGGGTGAGCTGGGAACTCTGAGATGGTAGGGGGCTGGGACAATGTACCAGGGACCACCAGGCTGTACACCAGAGGTTAGACTGGATAGAATGAGAGATGGAGGCCCGAGCCAAGGTGGAAAGTATGAGTGACCTTGGTCTCTACCCCAGTGTAGGGCAGGTTGCATCGGACCCCAGCATCCTGGCTGTGAGAACAGTCTTCAGCAGTGATGTTCTTGGAGGAGCACTGCCAGAGGGAGGACTCTTGGCCAGAACATCGCACTTCACTCAAGTGGATGGCACCCATGCCTAGGCCAGAAGTCACAGCTCAGGAGGTTGCAATTACACCTTCATTGACCAGGAGACCCCTCGCTTCCCAGGAATTTACTCCTGAGGAGTGGGAACCCCCTTGCCTCATCCTGTCTCCCATCTCCCTGCCCCCTCACCCTGTCCCATGCGGGCGCCAGTCAAAGCCTCTCGAGCACTGCCAAAGCCCAGCTCTCGACACACCACACTCGCTGCCTGCACGTCCCACTTGCGGTCGCAGACTGTGCCCCATGTGCCAGCCTTCAGGACTTCCACCCGGCCCTCTCCAGGATGGGCGCCGCCCTTCAGACGCACTCGGGCCTGTAAGAGAGATGTGCCCAGCAGAGGTGAGCGCCCAGGAGACCTGGGAGAGGAAGGATTTTGGTGGGAGGGAGGAGTGGGCATGTCAGGTGTGTGGGTCACCCCCAAGGAAGGTTTCGTTCTGTCCTCAGAGGTCAGGGCTGTGCTTAGTGAGGGGGTGGCCAGGCCAGGGGTTTTCCACCCCTGGGAGAGGTTGCAGTCACTGTCTCACGTACCTCCCCCTGAGGCTTTGGCTGCTGCTGCTTCTTCTGACCACTGGACACTGAGTAGAGAGGGCCGGCCACACAGCTCACCACCACGGGGCCCCCCCTGGGACACCTGGCAGTGTCGTTGGCACGATAGAACTCCAGGGCACAGAGAGAGAGGTGCGCCTCTGTGCCCACACATGCCACTCCATGCAGACCAAAGGAGTGTTGCTGCCGCTGGGCCAGCAACCTGAGGGTACAGGGGATGCGGTAGGGTAAAACAATGCTTCTGCCTCCCTGCCTTAGCCCATCCTCTATGTCTGCGCACCCCTCCTCTTCCCTGGTTACATTTCCCTCGGAAGAGACAAAGGGATGGTTGAGTGTGTAGGCTAAAAGAGCCTCAACTACCCAGACAGGAGGGCCCTTGGGGACCTTCTACAGCAGAAGAATCCTAGAAGGATGGTGAGCCTTGACTTGCCTGATGAAACCTTGCTCCTAGTGGTGTCAGGCTGTTCAGCCTGAAGAAGGCTGAGGCTAAGGCTGTTATGCAAATTGAATGAGAAGCCAGGACTAGGCAGTTGGAAGAGATGGTCAGGAAGGAAGGAATGGCTGACACAAACAGGAAGCCTGAATTGCCAAGCAAGCAGACCCTTCTGTTATCCTGAGACTGAAATAACAAGTCGAGACACAAAGGACAGAGGGAGTCTTGGTTCTCACTGGCTTCTCAGAGGCCACTTCTCAGGGCTTCCAGGTGAGAAATTCTGAGGACAAAGTATGATGGGTGGTTACAGAAAGAAGCGACCAGGTGCTGTCCATCAGAAGGTGTGGTGCTGGCATTTCCAGGGATGACAATGTATAAATGCAGGGCAGACAAAAGCTGGAGGGATTACATGGGCTGAAAGGAAGGTGGATGTGAGTAACAAAATGGCAAAGACAACCAAGACTTGAGCTGAGCTCTTGAAGCAATGTAGTCCACGCTTCTACAATTTCAACCTAACAACGTCCCACAGCCATTTGAGCAGGAAAATGGGACTGAACTAACTAAGGACGTTAAAACCTGGAGACTGCAAAGAGATCCTTGAAAGAAAGAATGGATTTATTCATGGATACCAGTGGAATGAGAGATTGCAGCAAGGTGTGTGTAGAAGAGAAACGCCCTCTTGGCAAAACAGCAGGGTCGAACCCAGAGAGAAAGGGAAGCACATGAGACGGGGCACTGGTGGAACAGGCCTGTGAGCCTGATCTGGTGGTAGATTACTGCAGTAATGTGCCTTATCACTTGTCAGAGGAAGGGAGGAATATAGTGACTTGAGGCCAGGAGGCCTCCCTCTGCCAGGAAGACAGAAAGTTACTTGTAGTGTACAAAACAGGCAAAGGAAGCCTGGAGACCTCACAGAATACCTTTGGAAGCTCAGGATAAATGGGTCCTGAAGATCAAAGAGATCAGGTACTCACCCACAGTTGTTTGGCTGAAAATAAAAGTCACAGAGGGCATCACAGAAAACAAAGACATCTGTCTCCTAAACTCTTTGTTTCCCTTTCCCTATGATTAATAAAATTTAAAAAAGCAGAGAGGGTCAGGGAAGGCCAAAGTATGGCCATGTTGGGCAAAGATGACCCTAAGCCAGAAGAGCACTGCAAGAATACCCTTACATCTGAGTTCCTTTGCAGCCAGCCACGAGAGGGAGGAGCTGGGGAGTGAGGGCCGGGGGGCCACTGGCTGATCTGGAACTTGCTGAGGAGAGGAGGGGACAATAGAAAAGGATGAATTTTCTGAGCCTCAGTCACTGCTGAAGAAGTTATCAAGGAGACTTTCAATATGCAAAGTGCCTCTTGGAAACAAAGTAGATAGAAGGGTTGGAAGATGCCTATTCC
>RJWT010044298.1:0-11800 GCA_004365215.1 Cuniculus paca
CAATAATGAAAGTAGCAAGAAATTGCAGAGAAAAAATTAAAAAAGAAAGTTTTAAATAAAATAACCATTGAATTGAAGAGGGGAATTATAGAAAAGTGTGAGCATGATATTCATATGACTGATCTGGCCTCAGAGTACAAGATAGGGAAGCTCACAATCTTGACTCTTTCGAAGAACAATAAAGATGCCATCAAAGGAGTGGATGTGGGAAAGGAGTAACAATATTAACCAAGCAGAGGACACAAGTGCTGGAAAAGGTGAAAAAACTTGTTAGTATGGTGTAATGAGAAACAGCTGGGAGGTGTTAGCATTAGTGAAGCTATGGTCTGTAAAAAAGCCAGGAATTTACACAGTGATTTACTGCAAGAAAACCCCTCTACACACACAGCAAGTGATGAATGTAAAGCCAATTTAGGATATTTTAATAAATTACATGAGAAAAGTTGCACCTACAGTGTTATAAGACATGATGAGGCTTTCAGTTCTGCCAACACTGCTGCAGAACCCTACAAGAAAGAATTCTCAGGTCCATGAAGGAAGAAGGATATGTTGCTCAACTGTTTAGCTGCAATGAAACAGGACTCTTCTGGAAGAAAATACTGAACAGAGCCTACATCACAGAGGAGAAGGCACTACCAAGGCACAAGCCCATGAAGGAAGGATTGACCCTTTTCCTGTGTGTGAATGCAAGTGTTGATCTAAAGATTAAGCCAGTACTAGTGGACCATTCCCAGACAGCTTGCGCATTCAAGGAACAAAATATGAGCAAGGCCAGACTGCCTGTCGTGTGGAGGGCCAGTGGAAGCTTGTCACAGGGCAATGTTTCATGGAATGACTGCATGAGGTGTTCACATTCACCACTAAGAAATATCTTTCTGATAACCAACTGAAAGGTGACTTCTTCTGCTCAACAATGCTGCAGCACATCCTCCAGTCTTGGTGGATGATATAGATGCTGAGTATGACTTCATAAAAGGCAAGTTCCTTCCGCAAACACTACAATTCTTCTGCAGCCCATGGACCAGCCAGTAATCTGAAACTTGAAGAAGCTGTACACAAAGGAGCTCTTCACCAGGTGCTTTAATGTCACTTAAAAGAAGTCTTTGACTCTAAAAGAGTTCTGGAAGAAAAATTACAATGTCCCCTTCTGCATCAACCTCATTGACAAAGTCTAGGAAAATGTCACATACCAGATCTTAAACTCAGCCTGGATGGCCAGAATGTGACATTGAATGTGACATTGAAAGGTTTGATGCACAGGTAGTGGATGAGATCGTGTCCCTGGGCAAGAGTGAGAATCTGGACATCAGGGATAAAGACATGGAGGACCTTGTTGAAGACTATAAGGAAGAGCTGAAGATGAGAGAGCCTGCTGAACTCCAGAGTACGCAGCAGAAGGTGCTCATGGAGGAGCATTCCAATGAGGAAGAGGAAGACAGGAAGCTATCTGGGATAATAAAATCATTATGGCAAAATGGAATGAGTGCCAGGATTTCTTTGAGAAGCACCACACCAACATAACTCTAATGAACATAGTGTTGAATCTGATGAACAATAACATGGTCTCTTGTTTCTGGAGTTATGCAATTCAGGAAAAAAGTGATATTAGACAGAATTTTCATGAAAATTGACCCTGCAGCCAAGAGACAAAGAGTAAAGTCCCCTGAAAGTAATCTCCCTGATGTCCTTATGGAGGGAGACTCCAAACAATAACCTCTTCCCCCTCTTCTGATCTCCCAATCCAGAAGCAAGTTTAGTGTTCTCTCTTCATATTGTACTGTATTGTACTTTTTTCATATTTTTAAGAAATATATATGGTTTAAGGAAGATTAACCTTTTTCACACTAAAGCTTGTGGGAAAATTTTATTCCATTTGTAGCCAAAAATGGCTCATGATCGTGTTCCTGGGGGTCAGAAGGTTAATGGGGAAATGTGATTTTGGTTCATGACCAATTAAGTTTGCAACCAGCATCATGAAACAAATTAAGTTCATGAACCAAGGTACCAGTGTTTTAACAAATGCTGGCAAGACTGTGGGAAAAAGGAATCCTTCTACATTGTTGGTAGAAATGCAAATTAGTACAACCACTATGGAAACCAGAATGGAGATTCATTTGACCCAGCTAGTCCTCTTCTATGTATAATCCCCAAAGATTTAGAGACATCCTATTACAGGAATACATATATACTCATGTTTATATCAGCACAGTTCATAATACCTAAATCTTGGAAGTGGCCCATATGCTTACCAACAGAGGAATGGATTTTTTAAAAAGTGGCATTTACACACAGTGGAGTACTACTCTGCCATACAAAGAATAAACTCAAGTCATTCGTAGGAAAATGAATGCATCTTGAGGCCATACTGTTCTATGAAATAGATTAGATATACAACTTTAAATATTGCATGTTTTCTCTTCCATGAGAAACCCAAAATGTAAATAAAGAGCAAAATAAAAGTTAACAGGAAGTAGGGAGATAAATCTTTCTCAAATGGGAAGGAGATCGAGAGATAGAAGGTGGGGAGAGAGAAAGGGGAGAGGAAGGAGATAAAAAAATTAAGATGTGTTATGTGCATGCGCCAGCTTCCCACAGGGAAAGTGATGATTATGTGCTGCAAAAATATGCATACTAATAAAAAATAAAAAAGACAGAACGAAAGGTAAAGTTTGACCCAGGTCTCATTGATTAACATCATGGTATCCCCCAGGGCTGTGTTACACTGTGGAGGGGATAGTCTGTTCTCTTCTCTTTTTCATTTTGAGAGACCACCTTCTTGAAAGACTGCAAAGACTTTCCAGTCTTCTCAGGTTGCATCCCTCTGACTGCCCCTTCTACCACCTTCTTCCAGGTATAAAGACCCTTGTAGTTACAATGGGCCACTCGTGCAATTCAGGACCATCTCTCCATCTCTGTGATAACTGAGTACCAACCTTAATTAACCCCATCTCCGACCTTGATTCTCCCTTGTCATGCAGCCTAAGTTTTTTACAGATTCCCAGGATTAGGATGTAGATGTTTTTAGCAGGTCTTCATTTTGACTAGCACAGTATTCTTAAGAAACAGTCTATGCATACATAAGCAAACATATAATTTGATTTACAATCTAATTTTAATAAAGCAGCATTGGGCACTCAAATGTACTATACACCTAATTTTAACCTAGTGGAATGGACAACCTATTAATTACCTTGGATCATGACCATCACTTATATTTAAGAAAATAGAATACATAGCACATAATAAAATTGCTTTGTGAAAGAAAAAGAAAAGAAGTTTCAGAACTGCTTCAGAAAGTGGCAAGAATAATGTGACAAACAAGTTCAAAGCAAGTTGGAGTATTCTGAGGGGAACTAATGGCAGTGTGTCTTTAGTGTAATAAATTTTTAATTTAAACATCCATCATATTTTATTATTATACCATATATGGTATAATGACCAAATCAGGGTAATTAGCATAACCATACCCTTAAATTTATATCATTTCTTTGTGGCAAACATACTCAAACCCACTGTTCTATCCATTTTGATATATGCACTGTCTTACTGTTAAGTATATTTACCCTGTGCTGTTCAAAAGAAGACCAGAACTTAGCCCTATATAACTATAACACTGCATTCAATGATCAACCACTCTCTGGCAATCCCATACTCTCCCCAGCCTCTGGTAACCATTATTTTTACTTTCAATTTCATGAGAACAAATGTTTTAGATTTTGCTTATGAGTGAACTTGTGGTATTTGTCTTCCTGTCCTTGGCTTATTTCACTTATTATAATGTCCTCTAAGTCCATCCATGTTGCCACAAATGGCAAGATTTCATTCTTTTTATAGAGGCATAGTATTCTGTTGTGCATACACACCACATTTTCTTTAGTCATTCATTCATCAATAGATACTTAGCTTGATTCCTTATCCTGACCATTGTAAGTCATGTTTCAATAAACATAGAAATGCAAATATTTCTTCAATATACAGATTCATTTCTTTTTGGACATATACTTAGGAGTGGGATTAAATGAATTCTGTATGTCTTTATCATTTTCCTCATTGCTGGTACAAAATACCCAACCTGTAATTTAAAAGAGGACAGGCTTACTTTCAATCATATTTTAAGCCTGTAGTTGGCTGGGTCCACATTAGAATGGATGGTATAGGGAGATGGCAGAGGAAAAGTTTTTTACCTCATGGCAGCCAGGAGGCAGACAATCAAGGGAAGAGCCAAGATAGAGATATAATCTTCTAGATGATGCCCAGAATGACTTGCCTCTGCCAACAGGACCCACCTCCTAATAGCATTATCAATAATGCCCCTATACTCCAATCACCTTTTCTAATGCCCATCTTTGGCACATAGGCTTTAGGAAAACATCTAGATGTGAACCATAGCACTCTACCCCTGGTTCATGTGCATCTCTTCACATAAAGTTCATTTAATTATCTCCAAAAGTTGTCAACAGTTTAACAGTTTTAACATTACTGAAAAGTCCACATCCAAAGTCTCCCCTGGAATTTAAAGAAAACTTTTAGGTATGAGCCCTTGTATATATCAAAAGAAGTTGAACATTGATGACATACAAGGCACATGGTAAACAAAATATCTCCCCTTTGAAAACAAAGGAAAAGAGGACTAGAAAGAAAAGACTTAAACTCACCAGGGCAAATATTAAATATTATAGTTCCATGGCTGCTACAAAGGCAAGATGTGGAAAAATGTGAATTCCAAAGGGCTTGGATGATTCTGTTCCTAAGGCATGGCTGATGATTGTACTCTTCATGGCTTCTCTTTTAGGCTGGTTTTGCTCATTGTTTGTGACTTTTCCCAGAAGTTCCACATACCTAGTTTCTTCAACTTTCTAAGGTCTTTACTGCACTTTCAGCTTTCCTCTCACAGCTTCATGCACTACTGTCTCTGAAGCACACTCCTGGCTTCCCAGTTCTACTTCTGAAATCTTGGTGGAATCATTCCTGAACCCAAAACTCATATTTTGCAGGCCTATAACACCAATACCACGTGGATGATCCCAAGATCTGTCACCAGCTTGAGCAGTAAGTGGGTCCTCTTGGATCATGGCTCCAGAGGTCTTAGTTGCCTGGATGGCTATTGGGTAGCAAATTACCTAGGCCGCCATTCTGGAACACAGTAACCTGTACCTTTCTTCTCAAAGGAAACTTCTTCCCTTTTGCAATTTTGAGCCTACCAAGAGTGGGCCTTTTGCTGATTTGCAGCATGCCCTTAAGCCATTTTCTTATTGATCGGATCCAAAGAACTTGACTTCTTCTTAATCCTAACCTTTTTAGCAACCAAACTCTACTCTGTTTCATGCTTTCAACTGCTTTCTTTCCAGCAAAACTGAAAACTTTTAAAATGAGCTTTTTGCCCTTTTTTAATATAAACTGGCTAAAAGCCCCCAACAATACCCATGACATAGCCCCAACATTGGGCTACCTTGAAATTTCCTCTGATAGATGAATTAGTCCACTGTCCTTAATCTCACTAACCTTCAAAGTCTCAGGACATTAGTGAAATATAGACAAATTCTCTGAGAAAGCAGAATACACATGGTCTTGAGTCCAATTACCAAAGAAATTTTCCTTTCCAACTCAATACTCCTAAGCTTGGTCCTTACTGTTTGCCTTTTCATCAGCCTTCTGGTCTGAACTCAAAAGAGAATCTCTCATCAAGCTCAGTCTACAGCATTCTAGTGCTTCTTTGGACAATGTCTGAAAACGTCTTATGATTCCTCCCACAAACCAATTCCTGAGGTTTCTAAACCACATGGTTAGATATCATCACAGCAACAACACCCCCCCTTCTCTTGTACCAAAATCTGTCTTAGTCATTTTTTTCTTTACTAGGAAAAAAAATCTGACACCCACAACTTAAAAGAGAAGAGGTTTATTTTGGTTCATGTTATAGAAGTTTAAATTCTTGTATGATTACCTGGCTTCAGGAAGCAGTGACATAATGGAAGGGGCTAGTGGAAGAAAGATGTTCATGTCCTGGCAAACAAGAAGAAGACCCTATGTCCTAACACAACTCAGGTATAATGCCTGAATAATCCAATCACTTTCCAAAAGCATTAGGATTTGGGGGGAGTATGGCATCTAGATATAAACTATAACAACATAATAATCTAATTTTTAACTTTTGCAGAAGCCTCTATGCTGTTATGTATAATGGCTATATTAATTTACATCCTCCAATAATGTATAAGAATTTCCCTTTCTCTATATCCTCACCAATAATTGCTAGTTTTTATCTTTTTTTGATAATGGCCATCCTACCTGGCATTAGGTGGTATTTTATTGAGATTTTGGCTTGCATTTTCTAATGGTTTTTCATATTGAAAAAGATTTTCATGACTATAATATGCTTAAAATAAAAGATATAGGTGATTTTATATAGCTGTAACATCAACAAACTCAATGTTTGTGTCTGCCAAAATAGATAATCTGATTACAAGCTTCGTTAATGAATAAAGCATACTCAGGTCAAGGGAGAAAATAGCCTGTAAAATGCTAGATATACCATCTCCCTACAATACTGTATTCAATGTTAAGATACTCAATTTTGAGAGAACAGACTAATCCTGATCAGTCAGTCAGATTCAGGTGACCAAAGTAATTAACCAAAAGAAAAACTAATAATATAAGGAATAATGAAGTGGTAAGAATATTCAGTTTAAAGAATAATTGTCTCATTTCCTGCATTTGGGTGCCACTATGTGGGATATATTGGTTTGTATCAACTTTAGAAAAAGAATGAAAAGCAATGATTAGAAGTAATAGATGGTCTTATTTAGGTCAATATAATAATAATCTTAATGATAATAACAATAATAGCATCAATTCTTATATAAGTCCTACTATGTGCCAGATACTGTTGTCAACACATTATAATGTCATTTATTCTTTACAGATACCCTCTGAGAAGGTGCTAATACTGTCTCAAAATTAAAGTTGAACACACATGGAAAAGCAATCCTGAATATTTAGCTCTAAGTTACTAGAGAGGGGGCATTCTCAGAATTTAAATCCAAGAATTTGGCCTTAGTTCTCCAGAACTATGTTGCCTGACTTCATAATGGTTTGAGATCTCCAAAACATAAATGATTATCTTTTTTTTTAAAGTGTAGTTTCTTTCCCAGAAGGTGCCAAATACAGAATGATTTTATAAACTAGTTAAGACAGGTAAACAAAGTGACCTATATAGTTCTTCCTTTCACTCACCAATAGTATTTACTGGGGGTTCTCTATGAGACACATTCCATGCTAAGCAATGGAGAAGCCCAGCATGAACACTTACCCTTATAAAGTTTATAAGTAGAGTATATAGGAATTAGCCAAGTAATTAATCATGATCAGGGATACTAAGAAGTACATGATGATATAAAAACTGTAGCTATCTGGTTGGACTGTCGACTGAGTTTGGCATCCACTCCGGTGAGTGGTGAAGCACACTTCTGGGAGTGCCTAGGTGGGCCAGGTAGGCAAGTCCTTAGGGTTTACATCCGCTTCTTCATGCCTTCCTATCTAGCACTGCTCCTATGCTCTGCATCCTGGCCACTATGAATTGTGCGTGTTTGCTTTGCCACAACTTTCTACCATGATGTTCCTGCCTTGAAGTCAGTTGATCATGTACTGAATCCCCTGACATTGTGAGTTAAATTAAACTTCTCCTTTAAATTGTGAATGTCAAGTATTGTGTCCAAGCAATAGGAAAATTGACTAATACAGACATCAGGAGAGCCTTCATTTGTCTGAAATAAGTCATCATCCCCAAGGAAAGGGTTTAACTCTTATTTTACCATCTACTGAAATACATTTCAAGTGATTACTTGTCTTTAACTCACTTAAATTTTGATATACAAACAGCTTTCACTGGACTCAAACTTTAGTTTCTGGATTTCTTTGCTGAAATACCCCTAACTAGTTGTAAAGATTGGTTTTCCATAATGTTTCATTTTATTCTTCATTAAAGTTCTTACACAGAGGAAATATACAGTTTATATTTTTAAATGTAATAAAACCCATTCTACCACATAATTACAACATGAATCTAAGATACTTTTATCTTGAAACAATTTAGTGTTTTATCATTCTAAAGTATTTTTCATCAGTTGTTATTGATTGCTCCCAACAATGTTAGAAAGATTAAAAATAAAACAGAAAAATGATAGAATCATCTAAAATGATGATGCAGCAATAAAATAAGTCATCACTATTAAATCATTCTTCTATTTTCATAGAGTTGATCAAAGTATTGCATCATTAACTTTAACAAAAGATGAGACTGTAGACACAGTCTTTTTAGATTACTTTTAGCTTTCATTGAACACAGTTGAGAATGCAGATATTTTTTCTTCCCACACTGGCAAAGAGAAGAAAATTGACAGAGGATGATGACTCAAAATTTTTAGATGAGTCAGAAGATGAATGCAAAGTGACAGTGACATTCTAGACTAGAATAAAATGATGGGTAAATTTGAGACATAAGTGAAATCTTTGATTATGAATCTTCAGATGACAATGTCCTCTATGAATTCTAGATCAGTGAGTGAGTGAAATTTTTAAAGACAAAAAGGAAATAAATATAGAATTCTCACCCACTTATTCACTTAATGCAAAAGATTTTATTGGGTAATATTGTGGGAAAAGAGCTTGGACCATCCTATTTTGCTAAAAAGTAAATACAATATCCTTTCATCTTTCGTGAGCCTGTGATTCTAAAGCAGACAAATGTTGAAGGTAACAGGAATAGAATGTGATATTATCTTTAAATGGAATGACCATTATAATTTGTTCATAAACCTAAAAATAAAAATGTCCTACAATTACAGGACAAAAAAGAATGGCCATCTCCTACAAAATTATAAAATGTCAAAATTTTTAAAAAATTTATCAAGTAATAAAATTTGATGATGCTAGTGCAAGAAATATCAGTTATGATGATAAACTGGGATCCAAGATGTATCTGAAACCTAAGGTCAGTATTTGCAAGATGAATGTGTTCCAGATTCAGGGTGATAATTGAAAAGCATTAGTTTCTTTCAAAGGCGGAATCCAGAGTCAGAAAATATACCTTCCAGAGTCAGAAAATATGAAATAAAAATTTGGGTTTTCTATGTTTAAGTGGTTACTAAAAATTTAAATACATCTTTTTCACTGTTTCTTTCTTCTTACTTACATTAACTAAAAATGTAAAAAAAAAAAATACCTCATTGACTTCAGATGATAACACGGTAACACACATTATCTAAAGAAGCAGAGAAAAGTGAAAAGTCCTGACCCTAGGAACAGGTATGTGATAGCATCACATAAGCATCTCTTTCCTTCAAAACTTGACTCAAGGTTGTATAGTTCACATTTCTTTCTTGAGTTTTTCTTTTCTGTCTCTGGCTTAAGACATGTGTTTCAACTTTGTACTCACATAATGGTCAGTCAGGAAGTGGTGTTTCTCTTCCTACTTTCAAAGTAGGAATTTTATTGGAAATCCAATTTAAAGAATCAAAGCAGAATGCCTCAGTACTCAAAATTTAGATTAAAATATTTCACTATGAAGTAAAGGATAGAAAGCAGAAAATTGCCCCCACCAAACTGCGAAGTATAAGTATGTATTCATTTTATAGGGCTCCCATAAATAGTCTCACAAATCAGATAGCTTAAAACAAGAGAAATTTATTCTCTCACAGATCTGGGGACTAGATGTTCAAAATCAAGTGTCAGCAGGGTTGGAGTTTTTTTGGAGTCTCTGACAGAGAATCTATTCCAAGCCTTGCTTCAGGTGGTCACCAGCAAACCTTGCCCATTCTTCTTGTTTCTCTTCCCCTCTATGTTCATATGCTGTCCCTCTTCCCCTGTGCTGTGTTCATGTGTCTGCCTCTCTGTAACAATACATCTCTTATTTTATGGAGACCATCATATTGGATTTAGGACCTAGTTTAATCTAGTATTGCCTCATATTAACTTGATTACAACTACAAAGATCACAATTCCAAGTAACATCATATTCACAGATTCCAGGTGAACATTAATTTTTAGAAAGAGACGAGTCAACCCAGTAAGATGACTTTAATAAAAAGTAATCCATTAATTCAGGAGATGTATGGACCATTTAGTTGGATAAACTGTAAGGAAAGCAAAGAAAATATTTGATAATTTACGAGGAGAAGGAGTCTAATATTTGCCTAAGTTGTTTTGAAATTAAATATTAATACAGCAAATAATATATGTGGAAGTTTTTAAGATGACTAAAGTTTAAATATTTTATGAGTAATTTAGAACAAACTAAAATCAAAATTTGGAGTGATTTTCTTCCTGCTATCTTCCTTTCACTTTGGGGAAGTTTTCATGAATTTTTATTAAAAAGTTAATTCTGGTTTTAGCTCTCACTTTGTGTTTTAATAGAATTGCCAAATCTCTAGTCTGTATTTTTCCCAAATATCAAGAACATCATTCTAGGCTACTCTTGGCTTCTTTTTCCTTTTATGGGGCTTTAAACCTCACACTGGTAGGCAGTATCCAATTGTATCTAATTGCCATCAAGTTCAAGAGATTTAAAGAAATTGACAGTTCATTTTATAATCCACATTTCTGTAACTCAGAATATTATTTTGTCCCTAACTAACTTTTCCATCAAAATAAGGATTTTTTTCCCTCACACACACACATTATGTTAATGATGATGGGACCAATATGGAAACTCCTCAGTCTCTGTGAAGTCACCCTCCCTTCACTGCTTTGAATTATTATTGAAATTTCTTGTTAATGTCATCAGAAATGTACTAATGATGAATAGTTTTATTTCGTATTCTTTCCTAGCATTTTTCCAGTTTTAATTGATGTGTATGTAATGAATAAAGAGAAAATCCAGAAAGGTCTTTCTCCCTAGCGAAGTACAAATTTATTTGTTTGGGTTCATGTGTTCAATGGACAGGCAGGAGGTGATAACAGTCAGTGGTGAGTGACACATTATGTTCCACGGAGCAACCTATGTGGCATCTCACATTCTTTTGTGGTGTTTCATACGTTTTCCACTAAATTCCACTTCAGAATGATCTCCTGCCTGGATGCATTAAGGGCACAAGTCTTTTCATTTACAAAACCCTTGGTGATCACCCTATGCAGTCCACTAGAAAGTAAAAAAGCTTGCTAGACTGAACCTTTTGCTGTCATCTGATTTTCAAAGGGAACCTTTTTGGTTCAGAAACATGCATTGATTGACATCTCCAATATATGATGCTTTCATCCAATGAACAGACTGTGGAAGTGGTACTGAGCAGCAGAACACGATCACAACCTTTTCCCTCTACATCTTGTAACCAGAGAAAGCCAAAGGCAACTCACCTTAAACAGGTGACTTAAGTCACATCTTGATAGGCAGGTAGGTTATCAATCTTCAGGAGAACAACCATCATGCAGCCAGTTAGATGGTTTTCTTCCATCTTTTCTATTGCAACTGGCACTAAATTCTTTCTATAAAATGTTGATTCTACCACTTGGGACCTGATCTGTGTCAACTACCATTAAGGTTAATCATAAAGTAATTACATCAACAAGTTTGAAAGTTCAAAGAGGACCTCTTATAATTTTGGCATATGATATTTGAAAAGATACTGAAGTAGAAAGAGAATTTCTATGGGCCTCCAAACAAAGGCAGGTTTCATAATATGGTCAGTAGGATATCCATAATGGATTGAAGCCTTTCTGCAAATAATTGTGGTTTCTGAAATATACTAAGAGAAATTTCCTTTGTGCTTTTGTTAACCACACACCGCTACACACACACACACACACA
>RJWT010044299.1:0-11811 GCA_004365215.1 Cuniculus paca
ATCGTAGACTCTTCAGTCTTCGTCGTAGACTCTCCAGCCTTCATCGTATTCTTCAGTGTTCCATCGTAGACCCATCGGCCTTCTGACACGGACTTGCACAGGACACTGCAGTAAGCTCCAGCCCTCACGCTGGACTCCCTTTAACTTCCAGTGCGCAGACACCCTCTGCACGCTCCCTCCTTCAACTTGGTGGCTGACCACTGTAAGCCAATCTTGTAATTTCTTATACAGTTGTCTATCTTGTGTTACATCTGTTTCTCTAGTGAACCCTGACTGATACACCCACTTAGTAAGTGAATCCAACATTATCGGAGGCAACAACGCACTCAGCAAAACACACTCTATTCCCAGTCTCTTGCAGAGATGTGTGGACTGGTTCTGGGAAACAAGACCTAAGAACAAGACAAGTTCTGGGAAACAGGACACAAGAGCAGGAGGACAACAGTGGGACTTCTGGGGGTAAAGGAAAACAATTCTTTTTACTTTCTCTTCCTTTTTTTTTATGCCTCACAGCATAATAGGCAATGAGTTAACAGTTAAATGTGAAGGCCACATATAGAAGTTGGGGTGAGAAATTCAGGAGCCGTGTGCCCTGATAATACATGGTGCTGCTAAACCACCCAGACACCTAGAGGACTTGAGATTGTTTGTGGTGCAGGCGGTTGAAGCAGGGGACTCATGCACGCTAGGCAAGTGTTCTACCACTGAGCTTTACCCTGGGCTCTCTTTAGATTCTTAAATGACAAAGAAAAAATTTCACTCTTATTGAAAGCACTGTTAGCCAAACCTAACTACCTGACAGAAGCACTGACTGGTAAAAATATACATTTGGGTTTTACAAAGACCAACCGATAGATAAATAAAGATAGATAAATATGTTGACACTAAAGATGAAGCCAGGTAGGGTGGTGCCTACCTGTAATCCCAGCACTAAGGGCGGCTGAAGCAGAAGATCAAAATTAGAGTTCCACCAGGGCCAGTTAGTGAGACAGTCACAACCTACAAGATAAGCTGGGTGTGGTGGTGCACGCCTATAATCCCAGCACTCTGGAAGGCTGAGGCAAAAGGACCGCAAGTTCAAGCCCTGGCTGGGTGACTCAGTGACTCAGTGATGGGGCTCTGTCTCAGTGCTGGGGACACAGCCTGAAGATACAGTGTACCTGGGGTCAGTCCCATAGTACTGCTCAAAACAAAAGCAAAAACAAAACTTAAGGATGTGATTATGCAAGGAAATACAGTGTATCTGAAAGATTCTTAACCTAGCTCCACAGAGACTTTGGGCATCTAATAGCCCCTACAATATAGTTGTTTTTTTTTTTAAGGTACTTGGGAGTAAACCTAGGGTTTTCACAGGGAGCTACATCCCCTACTCTTTGAGACAAACCCTCGCTAAACTGCCCGGGCTGGGACTGAATTTGTGATCTACCTGCCTCAGCCTTCCAGAGTGCTGGGATCGCCGGCATGGACCACTGCACCCTGTAAAAGAATCTCTTCTTATTTTGTTTAGTGCTGAGCCCTAAACCCAGGGCTGTGTGAATGGCACACACATGCCCTTCTACTGGGTGATAATGCCAGTGTATTTTTGGAGACTGTTCAGAGCTTTATGGGACTCATGACCCTTTACAGTCTTAAAGTTCTTTTCCTATTCTTCCTGTTGTATTTCAAATATGGTTCCTCATGCGGGATCTTTTAAAAAAAACTGGTTAATATAATCTCTAATGATATATATTATCCTTTCACTTGAAAGATACGATTAAAATTTCCCTTTGTGAATTCTGAACCCACCTGAGTAACATTCATCTTTTTTTCACTACCTTACCTCCTCGTGGTAATTCTGTGTGAAGATAAGCCAGTCCTCTAGTCACAGAATGAGCCAGGCGGCAAGAGCTTACCCAGTCACTTGTATGGAGGCTTAAATACTTGCACAGAGACCCCTATATGGAGGAAAAACAAAAAGGTTTATCCAAGGAATTAATTTAACAAGAAGAGGTAAGTTTCCGATCTTGTAGAGGATTTGCAGAGGCTAGAATTACATGAAGACTTAATGAACATTACAGAATCTTGAAAAAGGCAGCAATGTATATCTGTGTGAGGAAAGAAAAGAAGGGGATGGAAAGGGAAGAATTTAAACATCAATTTTTATATCTCCAATATTAAAAATTACGAATGGGGTTATTTCTTTTTAAATGCTTCTTTTTGATCAAATAAACATGCAAAAAATATCTCTTTTATCAGAACAAATACAAACTATTTTTTTTAAGATTTACAAGCAAAAAACAGGTTTTTCTAAATACAGTAAGCTCTCTGTATCTGTGGGTTCCATATCCATGGATTAAACCAACCCAGATAAAAAATTACCAAGGGCTGTGTACTATAGCTCAATGGATAGAGTGCCTGTCTGGCAGTACCACAAAAACAAAAGGAAAAAAAACAAAACAAAAGCAATCCATATTGAACATATGCACACTGTTTTTTCTTATAAATGAACTAGAAAGTGCCGGGGACTTAGCTCAGTGGCATAAGCGCCTGCCTGGCAAGCGCGAGGTTGTGAGTTCGATCCCCGGTGCCACAAAAACAAAACAAAAAAAACACTAGAGGTAATATGCCTGAGTTATATGAAAAAAAACACCTCTCAACACTTCATGTAAGTGACTCAAACACCTGGCGCGCGCGCGTCTGCATGCGCGTGCACGTGGAGCGTTCTGGAACCAGTCCCCAAGGAGACTGAGGGTGAATGTACACATGGATCTGTGCTCCTCAATGTTTATCCACAAACTGCTCCTGATCTCTGACGAGGTGGGGAGCTTCACACCAGAACGAATATCAGTCAGAGCTGTTTCATTCACTGAGAAAGCCTAGTTACCAAAAAAACACAAGAGGAAAGAAAGTAAAGGGGGAGGGAAAGAGCAAAAACTGAATAAACAATATAATTAGTGATGAATTTGATTCAAACCCTGGCATGAGCTTCTTATCTCACTGCAGACCATTAATAACCAGACCATGAACCAGCAATGTTCTCCACTGCAGAGATCCCCCTGAAAGTCTGGCTGACAGTTACTATAAATGGTTTATGCTCACGAAGCACTTACACTGGGATAATACTCCATCACAAGCAAGTACTCCATGCGCCCATCTGCAGTGACTCTCTCATCTCCAACGATAAAGCGAGCAATGTTGTCATGTTCCATCAAAGGCACTCGGTAAATATTTTTTTCATTGACAAAATTCTGACGATTTGCAAAAGAAAACACTTTTACAGCAACTGGACGCTCATCCAAGGAACCTTTATATACTGCTCCATATCGACCTCGGCCAATCAGCTGTAAGTTTGTTTGTAAAAAGGCAAGGTATTAATTCATATAAAAATTGAACAACCAAACTTACAAAATATGAAGTACAAATTTGTATGATATGCCATAGCTCTCTACTGCTTGCAGTTTAATGCACTATCAAGAAACTAGCACCCATGCCGGGCCTGGTGGTGCACGCCTGTAATCCCAGCACTCAGGAGGCTGAGACAGGAGGATCGTTGTGAGTTCGAGACCAGCCTGGGCTACAAAGTGAGCTCAAGGCCAGCCTGAATGGCATAGCGAGAGCCTGCCTCAAAAAGACAAGGGTTGGGGGTTTAGCTCAGTGACCTGAGCACCTGCCTGGCAAGTGCAAGGTTATGAGTTCGATCCCAGGTGCCACAAAAAAAAAACAAAAAACAAACTAGCGTCCTCTGTAGCTGGTAAGACTGAGGAAGCTCCACTTAGCACTCTCACAAACAACATCTTTAAACTTTGGACAAAACGAAAAACAAACAAAAATAATCTAAAGGCACTGGAGAATAAACAAAAGCAGATTCTTTTCTTTTTTTGAGACAGTCTTGTTATGGAGTTCTGGCTAGCCTTAAACTCACAATGTAGCCCAGGCTGGTTTTGAAATTTACAGCAATCCTCCTGCCTCAGCCTCCTGAGTGCTGGAATTATAGGTGTGTGTGACCACATCTGGCACAAAGGTAGATTCTAAGAACCAAGTCTTAGAAGAAAAGAATGGAATGGGGTGAGATACTTATTTTTATGGTTTTTAGCTTGAGAGCAGGCTGAAATTAGCTCTGCAATGGAACTAAAAGGTGAGAGAAAATCTATAATTTCCTCTCTACGAATCAGAGGATGCAACAGGAAGCAACAAAAACTGCTGAAAAGTGAGGGGCAAATCCTGAAAGAGAAAGCTAGAGAGGGGAAAACCCAATGAACACATGGGACAGGCTCTAGCTAATGTTAAAGTACCTGAACTGAGACTTGCAAGTGACAAGTTGGCAGTATGCATACGACCAAGATAACTGCCTACTAAAATAAGCAACAAGTATCAAGATACACTTCAGAAGAACAGAACCAAGTCCACAATACAATAGTCACAATACCTAGGATACAACTAAAAAATAACACTTACACAAAAAAAAAACCCTAGCAAAATGTAACCCATTCTCTTCGCTTTTGGCTTCTGAAGATTTTTCTCCCATTTTAATCAAACAGATTGGGAATTTACCATCATTTATTTAAAGATTTTTTTATGAACATTTTTTCTAGATTAAAATTTAACATACAGACTGTCCTTTTAAAAGGTTTGATCAAGCCAGGTATAGTGGCACATGCTGTAATCCCTGTGACCTGGCAGTGAGGCAGGAGAAACACAAGTTCAAGCCCAGGATGGGCAACTTAGTAAATTAGCAAGATCTTGTCTCAAAATAAATAATTTAAAAAAGGCTGAGGATGTAGCCTAGTGAAAAAGTCCTGGCTTCTATTCAATCTCCCATAACATGTAACACACATAACACACACACACACACACACACACACACACACACACATTGCAACAGATTACATCGCTGTAATATAGTTAAATCAGCAATGTTTTGGAAACATTTCACTCAATCCTATATAAAATTCCATGTTCTAATTGGTTTTTCTTTCAATCCAGTACACTGGACCTCTTATTGCACATTAGCCACACTTACTTCATTTGGGAACTGGCCATTCAGCTCTTCTTCCTCTTTATGGACTGCTCTGTCACATTAATTTATAACAGCTATTTATTAATTCTTTCCTAGATACTGGAATTTTTATTTTTCAAATTTGGCTTTTAAACTTTGCTCCTTGTATTTTTTCCCCCCAAACTTAAAAGTTCTTAGTTTTATGCAGGCAAATCTATTGTAACTGTTATTTAATGGTTTGTAACTTGGGTGATAGTTACTAAGCCATTCCTAGTAAGGATCATAAAAACACTTACCATAGTAAGCGCGTTAAAACAGCCTTAGAGACGTCACCAAACTAAACTTAGAAAACCTGGTAACAATTCTAACAGTCCACCACCTAAGAACACCCTTACCTCCAAGAGCTTCAAATTATCCAAGTCAAGAGTGGGCTCGGAGGCTGCCGCTTCCATCATGTTTATACTGTGCAGCCCTTGTTTGCGGCCTCCTATGGGAGAAGGAAAAAGGGTGACTACTGTGCGACTTTCTAACAGTGATGACCTTGATTACATTTCTTACTGTTAGAGCTGGAAAGAACTGTCGAAGGGATACACTTAACTAGTAATCATCTTTGAAGATGAACAGCGCATGGCATTAAAGTTGAAATCTGGAGATGGTTCCACTATGACTTAGTTTAAAACTGTAAGAAATCATGCAAGAGCTTTATGAAGATTTTATTCAAGTTATTCAAATGAATGGGTACTGAGCTCCTAAACAACACAGTAAGCCTAAAGTTTACCAGTAGTATCTGTGTTGCTTCAAAATAACTCAGAGCCTGGAAGACGGTGAGGAGTAGGGATTTAGATGAAACAGTACTGCTATATGTGATAACTGCTGAAGCTGGCTAACAGGGGTCTTATGTAAGTCTGAAACTTTCTCCAAGAGACAAGGGGGAAAATTTTGCTGAAGATAAGAATAGGAACTATTATAGCCCAGAGATATTTCATTCCGTGTTTTTTAGCATTCAGGAAAGAGGTTTTAAAAAGAAAATAAAATTTGATTAAATGGCATGTTTCACAAGTTACAGGACAAAGAGTGGTATTTTCGTTAAATTTTACCTGCCATCATTCTATATCCGAAGCATAAGGCAACTATCAAAACAGCTAACACAGAGACTGAGGCCAAAGCAATGATTATCGTCTCATCTCGGTTAAAGGAATGAGGTGGACCTAAAAGAAAAAAAATTTTAAAACACTGTCATTTTTTGGGCCGGGGATTTAGCTCGGTGGCATAAGTGCCTGCCTGGTAAGCACGAGGTCGTGAGTTCAATTCCTGGTGATGAAAAAAAAAATTGTCATTTTTAAAAAGTATTTTGTTAAATACAGAGACTTCCCTTTAAAAAGGCTACATAGCAAAATCAGTAATGTTCTTGCATGAAAGAAAAAATAAACTTGTGATAATTATATACTATGTATACTTTAATCTTACAGATTATCTTACACAGACCTGAAACACAAAAGCATGTTAGGTTTGGTCTATATCATGGAATAGAACAGATGGGACAGTATAATGTTGAAAAGCAGTCTTTAGAATCGCATTAGATTTTAAGTCCTGGATCTGCAACATCACTCTTACAGTGGGATTCAGCAAATTACTTTAGTTTTCTGTGCTTCTGTTTCTTGATTTGTAACAATAGTTCTCTGTCCCTCACAAGTCAATTGTGCAGCACAGATAGAAGCCTAAATGCTTAGTAAAGTGACACACGTGTACCACCTTGCAATAAATAGTACTTATGTTCATCAACACTGATATCGTTAATACTGATGAAAAGAACATGGCTTTGCAGGGAGTTAAATCTGAATCAGACCTGGGGCTCAGATAGTCTACTCATTACACGACCTTGGGAAAATTTCTTCATCTGTCTGAGCCTAAATTTACTCACTTGCAGAAAGGGTTCACATTTAGCTATATCATAGGGTTATAAACATGTAAACATTTTATGTGTTAGTTCCATTCCACAAGTCAAATCATATCTAAAGCTAACAAATACTCTTTAGGATGTGTAACTACAAACTTGAGCATATCTAGAAGATAGCAAGTAGAACAGTGAAGATACAATAACTTTGGCTTGTGATAGGTAGAAAGAACTTAAAGTGTCTAGTGTAGAAAAAGAGAAAACTTGGGAGAAACAGCTGTCTCCATGTGGAAAAATGGACCTGCTTTGAAGAGCTACAGAGAATAACTAGATCAAATTAGTGTGTATTCAAGACAAAACCTTAGCACAGACTATATAATGCATGGCTTACAAATAAGTTATCTAAAATGGAGTGAATTACCCTATGAAGCAGCTGTATGTTATTTTACTAGAGGTGTTTGTGTAATGTTTGGTAATACTGACCGGAAGTGATGCTTTGATGACTGCTAATATCCTTATTTAATCATTCTCTCCATTTTGGTGAAATCCAGCGTACTGTATTTTACACTTTTCTTACTTTAGACATGACAATTACGTGTGGTATTCTATGGCAGAGAAAGAAGTGTGCACAGCAGTGCGCCTCTGATGTGTACGCCTATTCTAAATGAAACTTAGTTTATCCAAAGTAACCACAGTTGCATATTAAAATGTCAAAATTATATTGCTATAGAAGAATCTGTTGAAGCACTGAAATACTTTTAGTTTATAGGATATTTATTAGCCAAAGATTTTAACATATTGGTGATTGTACCTACTTTTAACATATAAAGAATAGGCAGAAAAGCTACATATAAAAACTTACCTTACTACAGCGAGACACGAGAATGGCAAACATTTTTAAAGAGGAAACTAAAAAGTATTGGCATGGATTCGAAGAAACAAACTTTCATACCTTTCTAATGGGGAAATGAAATGACACAGGGGCCGTAGAAAACAATGAGGGAGCCTCAAACAGTTGAAAAGAATTTCTGTGAGATCCAGCAGTACATATTCCTAGGCACACGCCCAAAGGAACCGAAAACAAGAGTGCAAACAAGAACTTCTACACGAACGCTCTTGGCATCACTATTCACAAGGCCCAAGGTAGAAACAACACTCACGTTCATACTCACAAATGGATAAAAAGATGTGGTACAACCACACCCACAAAAGTGGTTAATACGTTAGTCACGTATCCCATAACTCTATTTACATCACACAGAGACGCTAAGCAGAACCAGAGTTGCTAGGGAAGCGGAAATGGGGGAAGGGAGGGGCTGCTTACTGCATACATCGAGCTTCCTTGCGGGCTGATGAAAATGTTTTTGGAGCTGCACAGAAGTGATGGTCTGCACAAGCATTTTATGCACTTACTTATCATTAACACATGCTGGCAAGGAAGTAACCTGCCCTTATTCATGGGGATACATTCCAAGACACCTCATGTATGGTGCCCAAAACCCGTCAGAGCGCTGAACTTTTTAATACAGCTGGCTCTCATTAACTGTAGGTTCTGCTGCTGTAGATTTGACCAACCATGGGCTCAAAATAACTTGAAAATAAATCCAGAAATTTCCAGAAGGCAAAACCTTATTACACTACTCAGAATAGTGCATGGTGTTTATTCTGAAATTTTCCATTTAATATTTTTGGACCATAGTTGACTGCAAGTAACTGAAACTTCAGAAAGTGAAGCTGGATAAATGGAGACTACTGTATTTTGTTTTTGTCTTTTGGAAACAAAATTTTAAGGAAAAAAAATTAATGTTTAGGTACTTCTCAAAGAAAGAACAAAAAGCATAGTATTTTACTTTAAATATCAGCAAATAATACATTTTGTTTTATTAGGGTGCTACGGTTTGTGTCTAGGTGGCCCCCAAGCCTCATGCAGTCTTGGAGGTGGCTGAATCTAGCATTATTTGTGACTGGTTCGTTGTTTAGCGCTGGGATTGGTGGTGAGTGCTGCACCCGCCCAAGGGTGGAGCTGGCATACAATGTAAGGGCAGGAAGGAGGCACGCTTTCCCTCTTTTGCCGTTTGCTCTTGCCACTTGCAGCCAGGCTGCCCCTCAGCCACATCACCCTGCCTTGGAGCCAGCTGAGTATGGACTGAAATGTCCAAGAACTGTAAGACATAAACCTTTCCTTCCCTAATTTTGGGTGTTGGGTATTTTGTCTCAGCAAGGAGAGAAAAATAACCAAGACATAAGGTCAAAAGAGAAAAAAGGTTGGAGATGTAAAGTGAAGGAAAAAAGAAGAAACATGAAGATAACAAAAAAAAGTGATATTTAAGGTAAAATAGAGGGGTTTGGAGAAAGGGAAGGGAAGGGGAGGGGAGGGGAGGGAAGGGAAGGGAAAGGAAGGGAAGGAAAGAACCGGACCAAGAGGAATCACAGTGATAGTGGATTTGAGATAGCTTGTTGTCACTTCAGCACTCCGTTACAGCAGTAGACATCAAAGAAAATTCTATTTTTAAATCACTCTGAAATTTAACTCTGCAATTTCATTTTGCCTTTGCTATTATTTTTGGTAGATTTTATTATATTAGTTTTAGGGTTACAGAAAAACTGCCCAGGAAATTCTTGTGTTCCCATTACCTGCTCATTCCCCCTCTGATTTCCTCCTGCTATTACTCGCTACAGTATGGGCTAGGACTGAATTGTGTGCTGTCCCCAAAATTCATACACAGAAGCCACAACACTCCCGGGGATGGAGCCTGTGGGAGATGATTAGGTGTGGATGAGGTCCTGAAGGCAGGGCCCTGATGACAGGACTGCTGCCTTAGAAAGGGAGATCCCCGAGAGGCGTTTCTCCCTGTTCTTCCTTCCTCCCAGCCTTCTTCCATTCTCCTTCCTGCTCCCTTTTTTCCACCATGTGAGACGTGGAAGGTGGCCATCCACAAGCCAGGAAAAGAGCCGCCCCCAATCCCAGTACCTCACCCACTATCACCTCATCTTGGAATCCCAGCCCAGAACTGTGTTTCATTCATCCCAGGTGATGCACTGGGTGGAGGCGAATACCACCACAGATGTAAGAAGTTGCATATAGCACTAGCAAGACAATACAGAGTACCCAGGGACTCCAGACAGAGAGTTCCCAATTACCAGCCAATGTTTTTTCAACAGGCTTTCACCAAGAGCTGGGCAGGACCGGAGAACTGAGAGAACACCTTGAGGTGTAGGCATGCAGCGACTCCACTCCAAGTCTGAGGCCGGGGCAGGAGAGCTGAGACAAACCCTCTGGGGATCCTGTCCTCTCTCATGTAAGAGTATATGCACCCAAGGCTGGGCGAGTAAAAAGTTGAGAGAGCCTTTCCTAAAATGCCTCGGTACAGGTTTACGGAATCCTGAGAGCAGCACACAGCTGAGACAAATCCTCCAGGCACCCAAATCCTAAACCTTGCCCTCAAATCATTTGCAGTTGATGATGAACCCAGATCAAACTAAGGCAACAATAACACCCAGAAACAGTTCAGATGCAGACCACATTCTTTTACCTACCCCTTTGAATAGCTTGATAAAAACCAGCAGGTCTTCTTCTCAACATAAGTATTATTTACCTTACACTGGATTTCGATTTTATCTGCAATGTTCAGCATTCAACCAAAAATAAAAAACATGTAAGGAAGCAAGAAAACACAGGTGCATGATTAAGACAGAAAAGCGTAAACAGAGCCAGGAATGGCCCAGCAACATTTCAGACGGTGAAATTATCAGCAACTTCAAAGTAACTAAGATAAATATGTTAAAGAATACAGTGCAAGAGTGAGTCACATTAAGTGATTAGAGGGGCCTTGTGAGATGAGTGAGATAAACTGTTTAAAAGCACCAAGTGGAAATGCTGGAAATAAAACATACTGTAACAGACCTAGAGAAGCCTTTTGATGCAATCATCAGAAGAGAAGATGCAAGTGACAAAAGAATCAGTGGACCTGAATAACATACAAACAGAAATTACGTATACTAAATTACAAAGCAAAAGCAGAAAAAAGACCAAAGAACCCCAAACGGCCTACATACAGCATACATCATCAGAGTCACACAGAAGGAGGAAAATAGGAAATAGCGCACAACACAGGTTAAAAGAGACAAGGCACGAGATGTTTCCAAAACTGCCGAGAGAAATCGATCCACAGGTTATTATCATTAGCAAACACCAAAAAGGGTAACTGCGAAGAAAATCTTACTTACGTATATCAGTCATACTGTGAAAAACCAGACAAAGCGGTACACTTTCCTAACCTACATATAGCATGCTAAATGAGATTCGAATTACTATATCCAATCTCATCATCTGCTTCTTTTCACTTAGAACTGTCATATATCATTAAGAACCTTTAAAGACACAATTTAGATTACTTACACTTTTTTGCCTTGTGAACATTTGATTGAATAGTTCAAACCTTCTATCTGATCATTAAATTGACTTTTATTGATTTCACAAAAAAAGATGTGTTTAAATCTTCCACTATTACTAAGTATTTACCTCTTTTGTTTCTGTCAATTTTGGTTCATTCATTTTAAGGCTATATTACTAGGTGTATAGAAATTTTAAAGTTTTTTTTTTTAAAGACAAATTATGTGGTCCATGCTGGTTTTGAACTCTAGATGATCCTCCTGCCTCAACCTCCTGAGTGCAGGAATCACAGGCTTATGTCACCAAGACCAGGTAAAACAGCTTTATTTTTCTGTTGAAGTGAGTATTTGTTGCTATGAAGTAATGTACTCTGCTTCCAGTAATGTTTGATGGCTGAAAGTTCATTTAATCTGATATCAGCACAGGTATTATTTGTATAACCCCCTTGTTACCGATTACTTTTCTGTGTTCTTATACTTTAGACAGATCTCTTGTAGACAACCTGAACTGTAGTTGAATTTTTTTTTTTTTTTTTTTTTTTTTTTGCGG
>RJWT010044300.1:0-11806 GCA_004365215.1 Cuniculus paca
TTCACTTCTTAGATTTTTTTAAAGAAAAGAATAGCAACATGGGTAAATTAATTTCAAGTTTTACTTTCAATTTGGATAAAAAGAAAACAAGTAAAAGTACTTGACCAATCAATGAAAAAGATTAACGAAAAGTAACTTGGGTCTTTTATTCTCAACAGGTTAAACTTCATTTATCATGTATTTTATTTTGCTGCATGGCTTAAAATTGGTCAAGAGAAACAAAAATTTTACTTCTTTAGAAGGATAAGTGACAAAATTGAGAGATTTATCTGGAAGAAAAATCCTAATTTGGCCAAGAATATGTGGTTGCATGCATCTTGGTTAAAAGTAAAACTTCAGTTACCTGGGGGAAGACAAAAGGACAAAAAAGGAAGAAGAAAACTGACCTTTGGTGAGGTAGTGGCAATGTCTTAGATAGCAAGAAATTAAAATGAGGGCATTTAGTATCAGCTAGAAGCAGAGAAAAGGACAAAGGACTGTCTTTGAAGAAGCATTTAAAGATTATATATTTGGAACACCAAACCTCACGCAAAGTTAAACTGGCGGGCAGATACTTAACTGACACATGAAAGTATAATTTCTTTAGACCCCAGATTTCAAAGTAAATCCTCTACATATTTTCTTTAGAAAGTAAGCTTTAAAAAATTAAGTAAAGGTAAACACTGGAAGAACATGTTGAAACTTATTTTTCCTCTCTCTTACGTCTTCTACAAGCTGGGACCAAGTTACCCAAAACAAACACCACTACTCATCTGGTAGCAGTTATTCAGAGTTCAAGGCTTTTTTTCCGTAAAAAATTTAAAGCTCCTACAGGATCTGACCCAAAATCTAAAGGCTTTTTGGCAGTAGAAACGTCGAATGCTGAACAAATTTTCTCAAGAACTCAAGCTAAATAGAAACAAGACTCAGTACAGTGAGGTACTGAACCTAAACAGGCCAACCAAATGTTCTGGAGGTAATTTATCTGTAATTATAGAAGACAAAAGTTGAGAAAATCCGGTAGACAAAAACAGGAAAACAAATATCACACCACTTAATTTATTCTTAGAAATTATATGCACCTTAGAGAAAGTTTTACAGGAGCCTTTCAGGAGAAGCACACAGAGACTGAAAGGACTTGGGCATGTGCTGGCCAGGGTGCACTGGACGCTCTGCCTTCGTACTTTGATGGAAAAAGTTATGCTCCCTTAACCATGATACTAAGTCTCCCCCAAAACACACATTTCTCTACACCTAAATGCTTCTGCCTTCACCTTGCTTCATGGGCAAAAATCCAGACAATATTTCTCATGGTACCCCCCCCCCTTTAGACAAAACCTCTTAGGGATTTTTTATTAGGGAAAAACAAAGAGGGACCGAAAGAGGTGTGCTCCGAGTAAGTAGGCATTATTTTCTCTGCTGACATTTAAATTTATCATTAAAAGTGCAAAGAAAAAAAAAAGTACTCATCACTTAATATGGATCTATAATCCCTGCTGTGAAACATCACGTCTTCTCTAAGGGAGAGAAAAACGAGTTTCTCTCCAGTCTTTATTTGAATTTGTACGGAACACACTTTCCTAAAATTGCCCACATGTCACTGAATCTATTTTTCTTTTTAAATCAGGCATTAAATATGCATTGTGACTCCCACGTAGATGATCTGGAGCACAGCAAAATGGCTGTGTATTCAATTGTAGGCTAAATAAATACAGCAAACATAAAGGAAAAAAGTTAAACTCTGTGAGCATCAGGCACTGCTTCCTTTTCCCCATTCTAGGCTTACGTGCCCTATGCCTGTTATCGCAGTGGCAGGACAGTTTGTGCCGAACCTTGTATGAAACACACACACACACACACACACACGATACCCTTCCGTTATTATTGATACTGAATTAATTTGAGAAAAATGGATGTTTTCAAAGAGGCAAGTAACTGAACTTAGAAAAATACAGGTATTGAACGTGAATAAAAGGTTATTTTTATGAGTAAAATAAGACTCTTGTGAATAAGGTAGGTATACTATTATTGTGAAATTAGGCTATCATTTCTATTACAGACTGAATCACAAAACAGAAAGTTCACAATAAAGTCAGGACTTTTCCCCTTCATCCTTATTCCAGCACAGAAGTCACAGAATAATCAGATTCTACCCAGTATATTAACAGTTGAGATCATGGGGGAAGGACTGCCTCTAACCATTATCACCCTAATTCAGGTTTTTAATAATTTGGAATACTTTCATTGGAAGCCATGACTATGAGCTTTCTCCAAAGTGTGGTAAACTTGGAAATAAAATGTTGGAGATTAAAATGAATCAAAATCATGTAAGCACCAAAATACTCTAGGTCCCCCCGCCTGTTCCTCAGCCTACCTGCTCTGATGGGCTTTAAATTGTAGTGAGTTCATCTCAGTTAATTCTCAAATCATACAGAAATGGATTTCAGCACACGTGCCCAAGGACACTATAAGTAGAAAGTATTGATGATGCACTCCGAAAGTGAGAGCTCAACTGACATATCAAACAACTGTAAGAGAATGCTAATGTGAAAAGATTTACTTAATATGCAAATGTATCAATCACTAGCTGGAAGCTTACTTCTGCAGGTTAAAAGAGAGGTTTAATGTGTCACACAATAAATAGCTAAACACAAAATATTAACTTAAATTTCACTATTTTCAATGAGTATCTATGTAAATTTAACTGGGTTATAAAATCTTCTTGAACACGTCAGAAAAAGTGAGTTTGTCATTGGATATAATTTACACAGAAAATATTTCAAACAAATGCAAAAAAATTTGCCTCAGTATCCTATAATTTCCTCTTATAAACCTTTTCAAAGTGGAATTATAATGCAAGTTAAGCCACATTCAGTGGGATTTACACAAATACCACTTAAACAGACTATTTGACATTTTAAGATTACTAAGACCAAAAACAAAACTAATATTTATTCATTCAACAAAAATTAAATTTTTAACTATGAACATTTTTTGATTTTGGACAACAAATTTTATTGTCTATCATCCTGTATCACATGGATTCAAGTTGTAAGCAAAGACTTTCACATGCAATATTATTTAATATAGCATTGTCTGTAGCAGCAATGAATAGAAACAACTCAAATGTGCACCAACAAGGATTACTAGAAACGGCTGAGTAAACTATGGTATGTCTACTCTATTATAGGCTATGCACTTATTCAGATGAATAGTTAGATCTATATCTATTGATCTGGAAGAAAAAGGCAAATTATAGAATGAAGCGATAGTATTATTCCCATCCTCTCCCCCAAAATGTGTAAAGAACACATACTTTTTACTCATGGAGAAAGGTAAGAGGCATGCCTAGCTATGAGCAATGATTTGCAGGAATCTGAGGAAGTTACCTTCTTTTTCATTATTTGCATTTGCATTGTTTTACGTGTATAAGTCCATTATTACTTTGGCAAATGTAAAATATCTAAGAAAGAAAACAAAAATCAATAGTGACAAAAAAGATTTAATAACTGAGACAGATTTTCAACTAATTTCACAAAGGTTTTCTAAGCGTTTCATTCTGAGTTTCCTACTCACCGTCTGAAAGCACACAGTAGAAAAAGGATGGCTTCTTTTGGGCCACACAGCAGTGCTGCATCCTTTGTTGTTTTTACAGGGATTTGACTGGACTTCACAAGGGACCACTCTTGTGAGTATAAGAGAACAGTGTTTTATAGACTTAAGACTTGTTTGCTACCCAAACATGTAGTTTTTTCCTCAAGAAAAATATTTACTTAGCTAGATCTATAAATAGGAGGCAGGTGAGACCTGTATTAGTCTAATACATGAGGGAGAGATGTATACAGCATAACACATTCCCAACTTTCAGCTAAAACAAAAGAATGGCAGGGACTGATCCTTGTGGATCCACCATAGCTGTACATTAAAAGCATCCAGGGAGTCCGTAATGCTTTTAATACAGTGGTGTCTGTACAACTGCGCTGATTCTGGTGTGAGTGAAATTTCAGCATGCCCCACTTCACCATACCTGACTGTGTAAGCAACTGAGATTAAAAAAAAAAAAGTCAACTCGCTTGGCCTGTGCTCGGGAGATAGAAGGAAGTGGTAGAAAATTACCCCCAGTGACCCACTCATTGTTTTGCTGACACATGACTCTGCTGTATTTTTGAGGAATTTAGTTGCACACATAGCTTTGGAGTGAGTTACCTGCCTCATTTGTTCTTTTAACAGCTGGTGCAAATCTCTGCAGATCCCATTTCATTTGTCAAGACTTCCAAAACATTCCACACTTAACCTGGCCAGTCATAGAGAGGTCTTAGAGATACCAAACCCTGGTCTTTCTCTCAACAAATCTTACAAGCAGGGAACAAGGAAGTGAATGAGGGCACAGTTTCCCCGAAGTGGCAAACACGCAGAATCAGAAAGAACAGAAACGGGGACTAGTCTGATCAAAGTGGTATCCAGGGAAGTGGTTGACACAAAGGTACCAAGCAAAACAAGGTACACATAAAGGTCCCTTGTTGAAGGGTTCTCTTACTTTACGCCTGTAAGTGTTCCTATATTGTAACACCCTTCCTCATCTGAAGACATTTTACTCTCAATTCAATTGATTGATTGATTGATTGATTGATTGACTGATTGATTTTAGGTACTGGAGACTGAATCCAGCTACATCCTCAGTCTTTTTTTTTTTTTTTTCCTTTTTTTTAATTTTGACAGAAGGTCTTGGTAAGTTGCTAAGCTGCCCAGGCTGGGCTTGAGCTTGCAATTAACCTGCCTCAGCCTCCCAGACAGCAAGGATTACAGGTGTATACCATGATGCCTGGCACTTAATTTATTTCTTTAGGCACTGACTGTAAGATGTAATTCTAATTTTAAATAAATTATTAGGATTTCAGAAATAATTAAATACAGAACAAAATTCCCTTATGGTTCTGGAAAGAGCATTTAGCTTCTTGCCAGGATAGTGTAGTGGTGAAGAGCTGGGGCCTCAAATCAAACTGAATGAGTCCAAACCCAGGGTTTGTAACTTGCACCTTCAAAAAGTGGCTTAAACTGTCTGTATCTGGGTTTAGTCTACAGAATTGTTTAAGAGTTAGTGTGAAGATGAAACGATTATATATTTGTGACAAGCTTACAACAGTATCCAGCACCTGAGTATCTAACAAGTACCAGCTATTACTTTCCATGTATTGTTCACACAATTCTTTTTCTTTGTCACTTAACGCACTCTTATATGCTATCAACAGTTAATTCTTGTAAGAGCACTTTCTTTACTACATTATCAACACTTAGCTAGAAGTTAGGCTACTGGAGGGATGCAGTATATGGATTAATTTTCCCTGAGGCACTTATATTTAAGTATGACTTTGATGACAAACATGTGCTGTATCCTTAAGTAGTGAGATATAAAGGGTAATATGTTTGAAACGGTTATTTTTATTTCTTTTATTTGACCATATGCTAAATCTTATAGTTTGGTTACTTCTCTGCCTATCATTTACTGCCTAGGGGTTAAATACATACGACTAACTAGAAGATAAAAAGTAACCAGATTTGAATTAAAAGGACAATACCGTGGTTTAATATAAAAAAAAACAGGAAAAATCAATAGCTTTATATATAACAATAAAAATGAAATAAAAATAAGATTCAATGGAAAAATTGTACAATTCCCACAAAACATTAACTACACAGGAAAAACTGGTTGAGGGACTTCAAAGTTGAGTAACTGATGAGAATTAACATTTCTGTAATTGGACTTTTAATATTATAAAGATGCCATTTTTCTTAAAGTTTACTCTGAAAGAAACAAAACAAAAAAAACAGTATCTATCTCAATATTTAGAGAAACTAGAACTGTTGTAATGAGAAAAATGAATACTTGAGGACCCGGAGAAGGAATTTAAGTGTACACATCAGAATAAAGAATCTGGAGAGGAAATAAAATATACATGGAATTTGAACATAACCTAAATATCTCCAAAGAGTGAAAATATGGATTATTTAATAAATATATTGGGAAAGTAACTTTTGTGACCAAAAAAATGACATTATATCTTTATGTCACTTTCTATCCTAAAATATGATCCAAATGGATTAGGGATTTGGATTTATAAAAAGTAAAGCTGCAAATATATCATCAAAATGTATATCCTTATCCATGAGGGCTATACCCAAATAGATGCCCAAAAACACTGGGTAATACCAAAACTTAGACACAAACATATTTGGGATACATTTTTCTGCACATACATATTTGTGATAAAGTTTAATTTATATGTTAGGTGTAGGAAGAGATTAACAACTATAACTAGTAAAATAGAACAATGATAACACTACATTACAATAAAAGTTATGTTAGTCTCTCTTTTGCTCTCTCAGAAGTATGCTATACATTCACCCTTCCACTTGTGATGACGTGAAATGAGACAAAGTGAGGTAAAGGAATTAGCGGTGTCAGTGTTAGGATACTTGGCATGGTTACTTGGATAAAAGCACTGCAATGCCTCAACAGTCCATCTGATTAACCAAGATGGTTACTAAGAAACTAACAGGCAGGTAGTATACTCCTTATGCTAGACAAATGGATGATTTAAGTTCCAAGAGGGACTGGGAGGACAGTGCAAGATTTCATAATTGTGATTTAGTGTCATTATATGATGATCAGTCAATATCCTATCTCCTCTACCAAACTGTAAGGTCAAAGACTATTTCTGTCTTTTCTCAGTGCTGTGTTTGCAGCACAGGGTATATTATCTAGAACAGTGCATACTTTCAATTATATTTACTGTATTCTAGTCACTTGCGATGAAGTCATCAAATCCCAATGGGACCCAGTACCCACAGATTAAGTCTACACTCCTCAGCACGGCACACAATGACTTTCACAATTGGCTTTCTATTTGATCCTCCAGTCTCATTTCCAGGTGCTTCTAAACACAGGCTATATTAAATAGATTCTCTATGATCCTGTCTATTTCAGTGAGTTATTTTGCCTCTTTAGAACTCCATTTGCCCCTTGACTGCATGAACTGAGTGATAGGCTGTTTCTATGTGTACCTATAGCGTTTAAGGTTCTCTCTAGCGCTTCCTATGTGATACTGTAATTACCTAGTCACAAATTCTACTCTTCAGCTAGATTAAGAACTCCTTGAAGGCAACAGCTGAGTCTTTTATTCTTGGCTCTGAGCAAAGCTTTGGACACACATGGAACTGAGGGTATTGCTCAGTGGGAGAGTGCTTGCCTAGAATGCATGAGGCCCTGGACTTGATCCCTAGCATCCAAAACAAAACAAAAACAAAAATAACAACAACAAAGCTGAAAGCATTTGTTAATGCTACTGGACCAATTATTTAGATACTGGTTCTAATACGTTAGAATTCACAGCAATGAAATTCTTTGTTTATAGGAGTGGGGCTAATGAACTCCAGGGCCCATGTATTCTGTGAGGGGACAAAGCTTTTCACTGCCCACATCCACATACTGTCACTTGCATGTTAAAACTTCTAAGGTAATAACTAAAGGAACAGGAAAAAAAGAATGTATAGAAAGAAAAAGTAGAATTCTTGTTTTGGTGGAGGATATCTTAAATCTCAAAGGATATAAGAAAGCAGGAAAAAAGAAAAGCAAACAACTCTTTCCAAGTGGGACTATGAAACAAGTCAGCTCCATGCAGTTTTCAAATCTACTTCAAATTTAAGGAAAATCTGAAGAGAAAAAAACATGGTCACAAAACAAGAGAATATTTATATGGTAGAGGATATATGTTTAGGTAAAAAATTCTAGACACAGTTTGATAAAATACTAATTACCAAGAATAAATTTATCTCACAGTGTAGCTTTAAACTATACAAATCAAAACAACTTAAAAAAAAAAGCCAACTGTGATGACACACATCTGTAATCCCAGCAGCCTGGACTACACAGTGAGTTCAAGGCCAGCCTGAACTAGACAGTGAGACCCTGTCTCAAAATAACAAGAAACAAAACAAAACAAAACGAACAACAATAACAAAAAAACACAAAGACAAAACAAAACAAAAAGAGAGACAGAGAAAACAACACAAAACCAAAAATAACCACTAAATACCTGGAAAATCAACAAATCCACAACTGTAGTAGAAAACTTAAACATACCTTTCTCAATACTTGGTGGACATTAGACAAACAAATCAGTAAGGTAGTATATTATTTGAATGATACAATTAAGAAACTTAATTTTATACCAATTCTGCACAATGAATGTGATCAGTATATATTGCAAACATATATAACAGAAATTTAAAAATGAAAAAAAATTTAATCACAGAAATAAATTATATACAGAGCATGGTATCCAAAAATACGTAAATACAACTTGTTTGCAAGGTCACACAGAGCATTTATAAAAATGCCTATACTCTCTATATCAAAAGGTAAACTTCAACACAAAGAATTGTTTCTTAGAGACTGCATTTTCTGGCCATGGCAATTTCTATTAAAATAGAAATAATAACAAGTAGAAAAATCTTAAACCTTCAGAAAGTAAAAGAAAAATTTAAAACAATTTAAGATGTTAAAGAAGAAATCAAAATGGAAATCAGAAAAATATTTAGAAATAAATAATTACAAAAATTCTAAAATATTAAAACTTGTAGGATGAGCTAATTCAGAATAGTCACTGTTGGTGTTTATAGAAGAGAAAGTTTATTAACTAAGCATTTAACCTAAGAAGTCAAGAAAAAGTAAATGAAAACACAGAAGCAGAAATTACTGAACATAAAACAATGATATAATAGCATCATCAAAGTTAAAGCTATTATTTTGAAAAGTTATAAAATTAACATAGCACTGTCATGAAATCAGGCAGTAGAGACGATCTTAGGAAGGCAAAGAGGACACAGCAAACGAGTAAGGTCATAAGCACACATCGCAACACATCTTCCCAGAGATGGCTCACAGGTCCAGAGTTCCCAACACGACACTTGTCACAAATGACTTCACCGAAGAGACTCGACAGACCACAGACTTTAAGAGACTCAACAAATGGAACCACTTATAAAAAGTGCCATGTTCAAAACTCCCATACACCCAATGTCACTGTAGTCTGCACAGTCTAGTCCAAGCTAGAGGTTCATCGGAGGCTGACCAGACATCGAAGTAAGTCATCTAATGCAATAAGTTGAACAATATCACAGGAGCATGGGAATCAAATACTTTCTAAAGTTTCCAACTTACTCAAGGGCACTAACTTAGAGAGTGTGTGATTGATGAGAAAGTAGCTCTAAGTGTAAGTTAGGGCAAAAAGATATTTTTAAGATTTTAATTTAAGGATGCAAGAATTTAATAGTCTGTTTTATGCAGCAGAAATGTGGGTGCCATTATATTGGAATGAGCAAACAGCTGTGATAATCTTGAGGAGTTCATGACACTCTATGTCTAAGGTTTTCTGCTAATCTCAGTAAAAGAGAATTTTCCATGTGTGTGTGCATTTTGGTAAGTGTCTCTTAAGGAATAAACCAATACTATGCATTCAAAAAAAAATGCTAGCTAAGTTTGGGAGACAGTCTGTGCTGAATCAGATTGTTCACTGGCTTCCACATAAAACCTTGAAAAAACAATAGCTCTTGAGGAAAAAAAAAAAGGCAAGTTCTTTTGTTTTAGAGACCTGAAATGAAACAGAAACAAAATACAATAAAAAATGAAAATTCAGGTACAGGAATTATGCATTTCATACTGAATAATTATTTCTGTACTGCCCGTAAATCCTCTCTGGTAAGCTGTGCATCTAAAACTCATCGAACTGCCAAGGGGTAAACGCAGCTCCATCCATCAAGCAGCCACTTGACAAATACATTCCATAATAGAAGTTTATTTTTATGGGAGGCTGAATCAAGGACTTTCCCATGCATACAAAAACTTGTCAAAATTATTTATGAGTCTTGCTGAGACACACAATATGTCATATCAAACTCCTATTTTCCTTCCAAGCACAGACTGTCAATATCCATGCTACTATCAATAACAGGGACACTGCTGATAGCAGCCCTCAGGAGTCTGAGGTCATGTGCCCACCCAGCTGCCCAGTGCAGCTGAGAAGGGCCCTTCCTCAGCTCTATGGGGAGTAGTAAAGGTGAGTATCTGCCTTGCTTCCAAGGCCTGTGTAACATAAAGTGAAAACATGTGCTTGAAAAATTATGGTTGAAGTAAAACAAAAATAATAGAAGATGTTTCATCTTTCATCTTGCACACAAAGTATTAATTGTGATAAAACAAACATCTAAAACTCATGAAAATAGCCTATCCCTGGTGAAATTTCAGCTTTGCAAGATTAGTTTGATGCAATGAATCAGATGGGAGGAGAGGTATCACAGAAGGGGGGAAATCTGCTTTACGATGAGGGCCAACTTAGGACGGCTCTACGTCCTTTTATTTCCAAACGGAGTACCAGCTGATAAATACAGTGGCAGTTTTCATTTTAGCAACAAGGACCTTTCTTGCTCTGGCTTGTCACTTTCCCAGCAAAGTGAGCTTACTGAAAACAACAACAGAAATGGTGAAGGACCCTTGAGATAATTTACAGCAATAGGAAAATACTATTATTCTTCAGTTCTATGGACAATGGAACCTGCGGTCTCCTATCCTAAATCGGTTTTAAGAACTAGTTTAGACAGCAAAAGCACTTCTGAGAAGAATCCCTTTTTCCCTGAGAAAGGGGACTTCATCATTGCCACTTCACTTGAAGCCAAGGGACAGGACGTGGAAAAAAAGGCCAAGAAGTACAGGATGAACGAAACCAAGGAGTTGATGCTGCTGGGTGGGTATAGAGCCTGAAAAGAGGCAGTTAAACATTTAGTTTCTCAGCACAAACAGAAACAGAATACTTGTGAATTTTGCTTTATGATTTCACTGCTGTCACTGGCTTCTCCATGGAGCCAGAACTTTGGGGTAATGAGGAGATAAGCCGGTGCCAGAATTCTTACCGACCCCAGAGTACCATCCAACACTCTGGCCAAAAGGAGCAGACAGCATGGGGAGTGACTGACCCTGGATGGCTCATGAAAGCCGCTCTCACTCAGGGTCAGGAAAGCAACTTGAAATGTTTCCTGAAATGCTTAAATTCAGGTTAAAAATGTAAGTTAAAGTCTATATTTGTTTCTTTTTTCCCTACTGAAAAAGGAAAAGGAATAATAGGAAAGGGAAAAGAGGCTAACTTAAAAAATTCAGTTCTCTAATGTTACCAGTACTTTTTTGAAACAAATTTTAAACACTATGTAGAACTCTATCCAAGGCTACAAGAACTTGTCCAAGTGTTGCAAATGATTCCCATCCATTAACAATATAAAAATAGACTCCTTGAAGGAAAGAGAGCAATAGTGCTATTTAGCAAATTCTGTGTATAGTCCAAAGCTGTCAAACAAACTGAGTCATAGGGGTACATCCTGAGTAGTAGGGCTATAACTCCAACTCAGAAATACGGCTGGAAACATTACTCTTCACATGTTTGCCAGAAAGTCATTCCTTCAATGTGAAACTTCAATGATAAGCTACTTTAAGGTTTTAAAAATTATTATTTGAAATAATTAGCATATGCTTCAACCAGCATTGTTTCCAAAAACATTGAGTGTAGGTAGTTAATAAGTGTACCACGTCTACCGTTTTTGGATATAAACAAAAAAAAAAAAAAAACTTGGCTTTTACTCCAAGGACAAAGCACGTTGCAACTGATTTCATCTTTTTAAGATGTTAAAACTGAATTTCCAATGAAGTGCCTAAAAAGAAATCCAGCCTGGGGAAGCAGTGATACCCACACTCTAGTGTATTTGTAAAACATTTTGGTTAGCT